>JZKD02S0705384.1:777427-800587 GCA_000966675.3 Picea glauca | reverse complement strand
ATACATCAATGACCGGTAATCAAGTGGTTTCTACCATGTTCGACTTCGACACATGTAATCACATGGTCAGATTCGTACTTTTGGGCGATGAGATTGAAGACCCTGGATGTTGTCTCCATAGTCCAGGTTGCGATGGAGTATGTATATTTTTGTGACACATAGATCCACTGTGTATGTTTCATGGATATGTCATATCGATTATTTATCACACAGATCCACAGTGTATTCAAGTGGCTGTGCTACATTATGATTGCATGGATCCACAGTGTATGATTGGTGGCCATGACTTTTGTTTTTGATGTCATCAGTTTATGATCTAAGCATGGGAATGCCTACCTCAGGAATTGGTATATATGATATTCTGCTGATGCTTGGATGTTTTCAGGTCTCTGATTAGATGTGCTTTTGGTTCTTGACACACACATGCAACTTACAAAGTCTATCGACTGTCACTAGTTCCACTCTCAGACTTTGGGGGGCATTCTGTTATCCACAATTTTGGTCATTGTGATGATGACATGGTGATGTTATGATGATAGAAAATCAAACTCCTCATTAAAGAACTCCTTCCTGAAAAGGGTTGCTCTTATCTATTTCTAGAAGTCATGTTTTGAGGAATGTTTGCAGGCTGCATATATATTCTCCTGCGGGAATCCTTCATTCTCGCAGGCTGCATTCAGCTAGGGTGCGAACTTCTCGCACTGTAATCATTTCCAGGGTGCGGACATCTTTTTACAAAGTAAAAAGCTAAGATTCTCGAGCCTTCTAGAAGGGAATCTTCTAGAAGGGTGAGTTGGTATTCGAATGGTTATTCAGAAGCTGACGTTCCAGATTTATTGGGATCATTCTTATCCTAGCAACTAACCTATTCTCTCTTATAAATTGATGAGAATACTCATGGAAGGGGTTAAGTTGGAAAGCTTGAGAGATCTATTGGAGAATTGGTGCATGATCGTATGGAGAATTGATGCTACAACAGATAGAGACAACAACAAGGTCATTATAAGTAGTTGATTTTCTTCATGCATGAGCAAGTGTGTGTGTCAGAACTAGAAGCCATTGAAAGGAGATCTACGACATCAAGGCTCAGGTTGTATATTTCTCTTTCAGTTAATTCNTTCAGTTAATTCAATACATGAATATGTCCCTTTCCCATAATGATGTTGTCATCTTATTACATGATTCCTTGATCACATGTATAGACTAGGTATTGAATATATTAATTTGCTTGTACTTGGATTGGTTTGTACTGTTGTGATTGGACGACACAAGAGCATCTAAGCGGAGTGAGGAACAATAGATATTTAAGGAGAGCATTCATAACGTATGTCCACTATCCATTTCTCTTAGTTCATTCAATAGTCTAGATCTAGGGAAAGAGTAGTATTTTGTCTTGTTTTGTTCTAGATCCAGGTGGATCTAGGGAGATTGGTCTGTGTCCGCACTCACGAATTTATCCTGAAACACTAGCATCTAGCAGGATTGTTCTGGTTGGCCATAGGTGTGGGTGGTGTCGAAGGCTAGGATGAGGAACTGCCTTCATCTGAGGACTCTTCTCCAGAATAAGAAGCAGATGAAGAAGGTGGTGAGGGTGGTACACCAGATCCTGCTGCTACAGGAGTAAGGATTGGATATCTAGGGTTAAGAGTGAGTTTAGTGCCTCCAAGTTGTTCTCTGATATCAGAGAAGTCTAATGGTTGGTCCAAAGGTCGGTTTGGTTGTCTTAAATGGGCGAAGGCACTGTGTGTTCTTATGAGAGATTAGAAGACAATCTCTTGTACGTCACCACCTGTAGGATTTGAAGTTATTGGTTCAACTGTGATCCATAGATCGTCGTTTGATGTGGTTGTTGTTTGAGGGACAATGTTGTTGTTTGACTGACTTCTAGTCACTATAGGTGAGCAGGTAGGTGGTGGAGGAGTCTTACGACCACCTCGTGCCATTAATAATTTTCAGGCCCTCCTTCTAGTGCCATTTGTTGATGGGCGAAATTGATCGCTCGTCAACTGGAGGAGTGAATCCAGTCTGGGGTTTTCTATTTAACCCAATCCATTTGGATTAATCCACTCCGATGATTTTAGTCACTCCATTAGACGATCTAAGTCCTAATAAAAAAAAAAAAACTAAAGAAACTAACTAAATGACAAACAACTGCTGAAAACTATATAAAAATCTAAAATATATTCACAGTTTACTAACTAATATTTATAGAATAATAGTTCTACTTATTAAATGTACTAGAAAAACCCTTCCTTAACAGGAAATCTCCCAACAATCGCCATTTAACTTCAACTTATGAACCATAATAATTTTAACCAAACAGTGGTGGAATAGACTAGAGTCGACTTTCTCCCTTTTAAAATGCTTTGCCATTTTGTATAAACTTCAAAGGAGAAAATAGGGCATGTTTAGACGAAAATTGATAAAACTCATGAGCAACCGTAAGTGATATAAGAAAACCAAACCATATCTACCCTCACAGGTAACAAACTGCTTGACAATAGCTAACAGGTCGTGCCATCTAGGTTTTAGAGATGTAACAGGCATACCTTTGTCGCAACTGGCAATCTTCCTTGAGGTAAACAACAGTGACTAGGGAACCTCCTTAACCTTAGACTTTTTAAACCATTTTTGTCCCACGGCAGGCATACCAATGGCTGAGCTAATGAAATCTTCGTTTAACTCAATTTGGACGTCTCCAATTTAGCTTTTGAAACCATCGAACGTTAGCGTGAATTGTTGGGCAACTACCAAATTAAAACCCTCGAACTTCTCAACAAAGACTTGCCAACCATTCCTCTCTAATTATTCTCGGGAATTATCAAACAATAACAAAGTCTAAACACCATTTGGTTCTATTCTCACTACAAGAGCCATATCTAACCGCACAAAATCGAGAGGGTGTTCGGAGATAGGGTTTGACAGAGTAGAAATAGAGCCATTTACCCCGAGCTTCCCAATACAATGCAAAGGCAGCTCGAAAGACTATGAAGGATCATTAATGCTATGCATGTGAGGATAGTGGTGTAGATCGAGGCCATACAAGAACATCATATCAGGCTATACTTGGAATGACACCTTGGTTTAATGCTACATACAAATCATAACAGTTAGAAAACCATTATATGCATATCAAAAAATTCGATCAAAATATCAAATGAACAATTGCATACCAACAATTTGACCAAAAAAATTGATATGTCGAATAAACCATTGTATCAAAGATTTTATAAATCAAAACCAAATTAACAATAGTCAAATACTAAATGGGTGGTGTTTTGATACATATCTAACCAATGGTGTGTTTGAGGCCAAGGAATTATACCATGAAGTAACCATGCTCATAACTAAATGAAACAATCGACGATAAACCATGTAAAAAAAATCAACCCTTTGATGAAATCAAACATGAATTCCAGTTGTTTCGTTTTCATACTTGCAGTTATGAAAACGAAATCGAAAAGAAGGTATGTAAAAGGAGACGTATAATGGTATCGTTTAATGAGAAAAGTTGCGATGAATAATGAGAAATTTAAAACCCTATGTAGGTAGCTGGTAAATATAGAGATTAATATGGCTGCCAACAAGTTGGTACTCATGGGAAACCAAGACTTGATTGTAACCTGAAAATCCATCCAATAATGAGATAATTTTAGAACTTGAGACATATTGGAGGATCTGTTCCATGGGTGGCACAGGATAATTATCTTTTTCAGAGGCCTTATTCATATTTCTGAAATTGACACAAAGCCTTATACCCCCGTTCGTCTTCCTTAAAGGAACTAGATTGGTAATCCATTGAGTGTGTTTGACTGGGAATATCATTCTTGTTGCCAATATCTTGTTTAATTTTGAGGCTCCAAACTGGGGTGCATTTTCCTCAACTTTTGTTGGAAAGGATTTATTTGAGGCTTCATTGGGATGATATGTTTGATAATATTTGTATCATAGGTTTTAAGGTCATCATAGGTTCAAGCAAAGATATCATTTTATTATTTCAAAAACTTGATGAAGGCTTTCCTTTCAGCAAGGGAACAATTTTTTGCAAGGTTTATGTTCTGAGGTACATTGTTTGTTCCAATATTGATCACTTCAAACTGCATTGTTAGATTGTTGGTTTTGCAGTTTGTTACTTTTTTTAATTTTTATTGAAGGTCATATATTTTATCCAACCTCACCACATTCTTGGGGATATTATTAATCATATTGTTTTTACTTTGGTTTGTTTTATATGTCGAGTCGGGAACATTGGTATCCATAATTTGATCATGTTGGCCTTCATCTATTATAGAATCTTTGAAATTACTCTTAAGGTGTAGGAAGCTTATAATTTTGTGGTCATCATCAAAGACTCTTTAGTTGGTCACAATATCATAAATTCAAGGCCTATAAAGTAATTCCTCTTGAGATGACTTGAAAGACAATGTATGGTGTTTCTTACCTATCTTGTTACAATCTCAGAGTCACCAAATACATTAATCTTCTTTGTTCCCAAGTCTACTTCTTTTCTTAGTCCTTAGAGAAGGGATTTGCATTATACAGTGTTGTTTGTACATTGAAACTCAAGTCTACATGCAACCAATGTTTTCTTACCAGTAGGATTCTTTAGTATGCAGCAAGCACCTGCACCTGCAAGAGACTTGGATCCATCAAAAAATAAAGTCCACATGTCAGGATATCCTTTAGGTTTACTTATGGACTTTAATTTGTCTTCATTCTTTGAATCAGTGAGGTTAGTAAAATTAGTAAACACTTCTAATCTATGTCTTGTTAGATTGTTCATAATGAATACTTTCAATGATATATATTATGTTACATTTAAGTTAAACAATCTGAGTGCAATGAAGGATTTCAGATTGTGTGTTTGATTCCGCATGAGAAGAAATTTCATATGTATGATTCCCAAAAAATGATTCATAAGTGTTGGGAACAAGCCTATTTTGATAAGAAAGGTTCTTTTGAGCACAGAAACAGTTTTGGAAAAGAAGGTCTATTTTTGGAAAGACCTAATTTTGGAGTGTGCGCAATCGAAGGAAAGAAAGAAACATGTAGAAAAAGAAGAAAAAGCAGCATGCAAGAGAAAAATAAATGTGGCATGTAGGAAGAGAAAGATGATCATGCTAGGGTTAGGTTTTTAGAGAATGATTGTAATGTTTATAAGCCTAAAAACTAGTATAAATAATAACCTAGGAGGTCTAGGTCAAGGTGTTGTTGAGTAGTACTTAAATTGTTGGTAAAGTTCAGTGTTGTACAATTTGAGGTCGATATAGAGGAGTCAAGTAGGTCAGATATTGAGGGTTAGGTCACAGGCTGAGGAGCCTAGTGTGATCTAGTCTACCTCATAGAGGATCTGAACCTATTCATGATTGTAAGGATAAATATGTAATGCGCACAATGCTATAATTTTGCAGCAGACCTAATAAAAGAGCAGAGAAGCCAAAACTTTGTGTACGTAGCCCAAGAGGGGGTGAACCATGGTAAAACATGTGTGTAGTTTAATACATGTTCACTCTTATGTCAATGATTGATCACGTTTAATTCTTGTTAATTATTGATTTACAAATAAATGGTCAACTATATATGATAGATTGCATGCATGTCCTAAGAGATGAATAGATCCTAAGAATGTTGAATGAATAATATGAAGAATGCATGAAGAAGGTTGAATACAATCCAAAACCCCCACTCATTCCTAGACAGTAAGCACTTGAGCATTGTAGTCACTCATAAAGCTATCTTGAGTGAGACTGTGTAGTGCACCCTATGTGTTGTGTTTCCTTCTGGCTTACCAGGAAGGTCGATAGTTTTAGAGGGTTTTATTGGAAACCTGTAGAATAAAAGTACATGGGTCAACCCTAGAAGAAGAAGTATAAGAGATTAAAACCAACAAATGGTTCCATTTCTGGAAGAAATTACCAACATAATAGAAAGAGGCATAGTAAAGGAAAGGTTAAATCAACTAATGGAGATGGAAGAAGATAGGATTCTCGAAGGATTTCACCAAGAAGTATAGAAAGCAAGAGACAAATCCTGGCATGACAGACATATAAAGAGGAAGAGTTTCAAGGAAGGAGACATAGTCTTTCTATGACAATAAATTCTTCCAACATACTGGTAAATTTAGGATGCATTGGTTGGGGCCATTTGAAGTAATGATTGTCACATATGGGGGATCTGTACAGCTAAAGGATGTGGCAGGAACATAACTCAAGGGAATTATCAATGGTATTCGACTAAAACTGTACAGGGACAGTCTACCTCCTAATGCTTAGAAGTTACAGCATAGTAATAAAGGCATGTACATAGTGTACTATAGTAAAGATTAGGACAAAAAAATGAGAAAAAGAAATAAAAAGGAGAAAAAGAGGGAAAAATAAATATAGAAATAGAAAATGGAAGGAAAAAACAAAAAGATGCAGAAGTTCACTAAATCATAAGAAAGTGGGAAAAAGTCACATTCAGTAATTACCGTGACAAACATCAAAAGACAGCATGGAGGAAAAATTAAACTCGACGCAAATGTATGCAAAAACTGAAAAATGAACATGACCAGGTCTATAAAAGGCAGAAATCACACAATTATTCAACACTTTGCAATTTTTTATCCTAGAGAGAGAAAAAGAGTATGTTACCTAGTTAGTAGTTTAGGAAAGAGAAAGAGAGTTTGTGAATTTGAGAGAGGATGACTCCACCCAAGTTTGGCGTACCAGGACAGTTCATCTGGATTACTCGACAGGAAAAAAGGTGTAAGGAGAGAATGAAATAGCCTAGAAATGTGGTTGAGTTGAAGGATGTTACCACCTCGAACCTAGAATCAATTAGCCTAACATGGGTCAAGGAAGAGACCCCCACATCGCAACAAGAAGAAATAGGGCAGAGCTCTGGGGCTCAGAATGTCATTGTAAACCCTAACCCCTAGACACTTTCAAAACCCGATGAAACAATGGGACCATGAAAGTCCCATGAACACGAGAAGGTAGTGGTCAAAGACATCACCGATCAACCAGAGTCCATAGGGGAAGAAGAGGGTGAAGAAGCAGTAGAGGAAAGCACATATATTGTAGGACAGAAAAGGAAGGCGTAGGAAACCATGGAGATTGCACTCCCCTATCTCTCAGATGCAGTCATTGTAGTTGATGATATGATGGGGAAGGTACCTAATCTTAGGTACGCCAACCACGATGTGTGCGAAGTGGCTAAGTTTCCAAAGTTGAATGAGGAGACTAATCTCACAGACATAGGGGAAATTGGACCCCTAGGTAGACCCATATTGGAGCATGTACAGTGGATAATTGGGATCTATAACTGAGGAATCATGAACCTGTTGGACATACTACATTTTGGGCATGGTAAGAATGTCGGCCTATGTGTAAAAAAACTAGTCACCTGTGTCCATGGAGGAATCTGTTGGCAGCCAATTCAATTTTTTCAATTGCCCTTAAAGCTGCCTACACCTATGTCTCTTGAACTTCAAATTTTTGTCGCATTTTGCAAACAGAAGACATTTTCATTTCATACGACATTTGCAAATTTGTTTCGATTTAGTTTTCACGACTGAAAGCGTGAAAAATCCTCCATCATTATATGGACTGTCATGATCTGCTCTTTGATATTCTGATTGGTACTTACCTTTGGTTTATTTTTCGAACTATGTCCATTTGCCTATTATCACTCTGATTGCGCAACTTGATATTTGAGACATTGAGCATGTTGATTGATCAATTATACTTGATTATATAAGTGTCATGGTGGATTAAAGGTTTTTATATGATATGATCCTTATTATCTTAAATCTCTTGGCTTACCATTTTTATGAAATCTTTTGTTGAAATGTTTTATGAACTTTGATTATGCAAAAGGCGCATGGGTCACATATGAGGTTGACTTCATATTGAATGGAAATGTTTGATTATACACGTGGCACATTGGTCAAACATTTGGATTTTACATTGGTTTTGATTATACACTTGGCGAATTGATATAGTATATGGTTTTGGTTTTATATTGATTAATGGCACATTGATATGACTATCCACCGTTAGAAATTTTGGGTTGGCTAATTAGTATGGTTTAAACGATATGATGAGTGATTGAACAGTACTGTACTATGCCATTAATATGTTGCATGGAGGTGATAATCCCACCACCTTCGCACGCATACATTAATTCATTCCCCTTTGAGCGCTTGCAGCTGTTAGCCTTAACGATTTTTTCCCCTATGTATTCTTCTGTTCAATTCAAACCCTACCATGCACCCGCACCATGGCTCTCGTCATAACGGATGAACCCAATGGTAGCCAGGCATTGTTGATGTTCGATGGCGCTTACAGTGACCTAGAGGAATTCATATGTCTCTCGTTCATACGAAAGTTTGATGGCTTTAACCCTCATGTGGCTCTGCAATTTGCATTAACCTTCGATGGCTGCCGAGCCAAGGTTGGGGATGTGCAGTTAGAAATTGATGAGCAATTTCTCAGTTTGGCTACTGGTCTGCCTGCTGTCGGACAAAAGTGGTCGAAAAATTGTAAAGTGGAAGATGTCCCTTGGACATTACTCTTCCAGTCACGAAGGGTGAGTTCCTGTGACAAGGGTTTGCCCACAAATATGCTCAAGCAACACTGGCACGACTTGCTCATGGTAACCAAGTAGTTCATTACTTGCGAGGGCCGATATGGTTTCATTTTCTTATATCACCTTCGGCTACTTATGGTTTTCATGGGGTATGAGATTAACATGCCTTACTACTTGCATAGGAGTCTGTTTAACATGTCTAAAAGGTACAAATGGAACCAGTCCGATACCAGTATTTTTCATTTTGGGTTGATTAAAATGCTTGTAGTTTGTAAGTTGGATTTACACCGTGACTGTTGGGAGGATTTTCTTAAACACAATAATTTTGGTGACTCAAGCCCACCACATGTTGAAAAACCTGTGGTGAGAAAGTGCAAATCAATTCCCCCTGTGCCTTACAATGCGTTGTTGCCTAAACTCCTACCCGATTCTCCTATTGACCTACCCAATTCTGTTACCCAGGATATCGAAGCTACTAAACCCGTGGCTAAAAGGCCTAAAGCCAAACCCCCTGCCAATTCTATAGGCAAGAAAAACGCCCAGTTAATCTCTCGCATGGAAAGAAACAAACCAAAAATTCCTGTCAACCCCGACCCTATTATGGTGAGTGAAGACTCCGACTCAGATATTGAACGTTACCTGGCAAGTGAGTATCCCTACTCAGAAGGTCTATGCAATAAACCCGCATAGGATTTTGTGAAGAACCTACCACCTTATTTGAAAAATGATCCCAATTTCCCAGGCATCAAAATGCCTTGTGAAAACCCAGGTGACTCGTCTAAACCCCCTCCTTCTCTAGGCAAACCAGCTGCTCCACCATGTGATCAGTGTGGCTCATGGTTGGAAAGGTATTACCTCGACGTGCCACTAATGTAGTCCAGAATTCATGCTCTGGAGGATCAAGTTGCAAACATCACCAGTCAAAAGGCAAAGATGCCACCCACTGATAAGAAACAGCGAACAACAGGTTCGATTTTATTCAAGAACATGGAGTCAGCTACAGAAGTCGTCAATTCAAAGTTGGCATAACTCAAACAGCCTCACTGGTATGACTTTCACCTATTTATATGACATACTCATAAACTTTATTTATATCGTGGATCTGCTCTGTCACATAAGAATGCACTTTTGTATATAATTTTGTTTTCATAAATCAATTTTCATTATCGTTTAATTTTGATTGGATTTGGATTTGATTTGATGGATCGTCGGATAGATTTGATTGTTCTAATTTAGCTTCAATTGGATGCTCTGTTGATCATTGAAGTTGTCAATATTTTCTAAACATAGGTTGTTTCTAGTATTCTGATTTTGAACACAGTCAATGGCTCGATTTGAATTGGTTATATTCTTTCTGATATGATTGACAAATGGGTTAACTGTTTTCCATGTCTTTCGACTAATTCAAATACTATTCTGTTAATACATAACCAGATTGCAACTGACTCGATTCATATATTATTTGAATTTGATTATGCCCAAGGTTACGATTTGTTTCTATAATTAACTCAGTGAAGATTTGTGTCGATTATTTCCCAGTTTATGGATTCTGTTGATTCTATCACGCCCCTGTCTGTTGACTGTGTGATGATCAATCACGAAAATTGTTGGGTCGATATTCATTGAGTATGATTTCATTTGATTAAAATTGAAACAATTTACCTATCGTTGCACTTGATTGAATGATATCAATCTATTGATATGACTATAACGAGTCAATGATGGTTACGATCATTATTTTGGTCATATCTGTTAACTGTGTGACACTCAACGAATGAAGTTTATGGCAAAGTTTGTGGATACTGTTATGCATGTTTTGTTTGGACTATGATTGTAACAGTTTGGTTTTTGATATGAATTTTATGCACAGCTGTAACCAATCGATTATGATTGTGTTCAATTATAACTATATCGATCTTGGATTACATTACAATTTACTTAAACAGTGTGGTTATTATTTGACCCGATTCTATGGCAATTAAAAAGTAGAGTATTCTTATCATGTTTCGATTGCATCCCTTTCGATTTGATTCGATTTTAATAATAAATTTTCTTGAACCATTAGTAATTCGATTTTAATGTTCATTAAAAGAAAATTGGATTGTTTCAAAAGATTTTGCTTGATTTCTATCTGATCCTATTTGCTAGTTTAGACTAGCTACAGAATCAGATGATTATGTAGCTAAGTCTGTAGGATCAATTTTTTAGTGTTTTGTTACTGAAATATCTTTCTAATTTGATATTTTTGGTCTATTGCAGGAAATTCGAATTTGCAATTGAGTTGTTGAGCAGTTAGGGGATATATCAAATATTTTACTTGCATTTCATTTTCTTAGTTTAGTTGATTTTGGGATATTTCCCAAATTATGTAAAACAATTTGATATTATCCACAAGGAAGTTTTACCTTGTGAAGAGACCCATATATACTTATGATTTTTGTAATAATGATCATCCTCATTCGTGGGAGAACAAGGATAGGATTTCTAATATAGACTGAAGCAGAATTTGGTGTTTTGTCACAGCTTTAGCTTCTCAATATATCAATATTTTGTTTTATGTTGTGTATATCAATTTGTTTATGGTTTATGACTACTTTAGCTATCTAAATCATGTGCAAATGATATAATTTTAATCAYTGTATCCATATCTTGTTTCTTCCAAATAGATAAAGGACATAACAATTGTTAATTCAGTTTGTGAATGATAGGTTTATCTTCTTCATAGATTGAATTGTTAAACATAATTCTTTGCATAACAGGTTTCCCTTATTGCAGAGCTTTTATAATCATAAGATTGTTATGATTTTATTTTATGTCTTGTTTGTCCTGTAAAAAACTTCAAGGAGCAGCATAGCCAATCGTTTACGAAAAGCTTACGGACTAACCGATGCGAGTTTTCCTCCTCCGACCAGCTTAGAAGTTATCATATACAGGGCAGACTTGGAGCGTTTCCAGGTCAATTAGTTTGTTGTTTACTGTTTTCATTAATTAGTTTAATTCAGATATAAGTTTAATTAGATTTATATTACATTGTTTAATTTCAGTAAATATATTAGATCGTTTAATTTCAGTTATGTTTATTTCTTTTTCATAAAACATAAAAATAAAAAAGAGATTCTTGGTTGTCTTAGGGCAGAAAACACATGAGTTTTGCAGGTTTTAATTAAATCTGTAGATTGGTTATAGTGTACATTTGTGAATAAGTAATATTTTAGCTAGTATTTAGATAGTTGATTTGAGTTATTATAATAGTAATTAGTAGATTGTATATAATAGTTAGAATAGTTTATTTCTAGTTTTATTTAGTTTGTTTTAATTAGTTTAGTTTCTTTTATTTAGTTTTATTTAGTTTTAGTTTGTTTATTAGTTTTAGTTAGATTACTTAGCTCAGATCAATTCTCTCTTTGGTTTTCTTAAAAGACCTTAGAGCGGACAACATAGTCGTTAAACTCGTCAGGGTGGTCCATTCCAAACGGCTTGGGTTATTTAGAAAACCCCGGACCGGTTCCACTCTCCCAGTTGACGGACGGTCAATTTCTCCCGTCAACAAATGGTGCTAGAAGGAGGGCCTGAACTTAATTAATGGCACGAGGCAGTCGCAGGACTCCTCCCCCACCTAATCGCACACCTATAGTGACTAGAAGCCATTCACAAGATAATATCCCCCCTCAAACAACAACTACTTCAACCGAAGATCCACAGATCACAGTTGAGCCAGCAACCCCTAATCCTACAGGTGGTGATCCCCAAGAGATCGTTCGTCAATCTCTTATCAGAACACATAGTGCCTTAGCTACTCTTAGGCGACCAAACTGCCCGTGGGGTCAACCTTTAGACTTCTCTGATATCAAAGAATAGTTAGGTGACATATACCTCACTGTGAATTCTCCAGATCCAAATCCAAATCCTACTACAGGAGGATCTGGGATACCTCCTTCACCACCTCCTTCATCTTCTTCATCTTCTGGGGGAGATTCCTCTTCTAACGAAGGCAGACCACCTTCTCAGCCTTCCACACCTAATTCTCCAATGGAAAATCAGAACAACCCTGCTAGACACTGGTTGGACCAGGATGTTGTAGTTGTACCTGAAGCCCAACACCCTTTACCTAAGAATCCAGAGAAATGGCTTCCCAAGTTTGATCCCGATTCAAAGCAGATAGCCGAAGATCATATCAAAAAATTTATGTTAGCCATTAGACTCCGTAATGTTGAACATGAAGATGTTGTCTGTAGGTTGTTCCCTTACACCTTTGAGGGTAATGTGTCCACTTGGTAATTTTCCCAACAGCCCCATACTATAGTGTCTTGGGAAAAGTTTGAGTCATGTTTTTTGGAAAAATTCGGAGATGGTAAACCTCTGGAAGTCTTAGTCATGGATCTTTCGAGTTTAAAAATGGACTCAAAAGAAAAAGTGAAATATTTTAATCAAATATTTTTGACACTTAAAAATAAAATCCCAGCACACTCTATGCCTGTTGAGAGTCTTGTAATAGCTTACTACACTAAAGCTCTACATCAAAGTATAGCTATTTGGGTGAAACGTTCTAAAAAGGCAACGTTGTTAGAATCCTTTGAAGAGGCTACTCAGATTGAAAAAGATATACTTAGTCTTAACGATTCTTCTAGCAACGAAACTGAGACTATTTCTTCTTCCAAAAAGAAGATTGAAATTCTCCCCAGACCTACACAAAACAAAACACAACCCAAAAAATCTGATTTGGAAAATTTAACCAAAGTTGTACAAAAATTATCTAATCAAGTTATAGATTTAAAAAGGTCGACTGAAGAAGCCTCTTCGAGTAAAGGACCCTACAAACCTCCTTTCCAAAAGCCTTTTCCTTCCAAGCGGCCTAATTCAAACCCTGAAGTCTTGAACCTAGAAAGTTTGCAATATGCTCTTCAGAAAATTCTAGGATCTCAAGATGACTTGATGCCTCCTGAAACCCCTCAAGACGAAGTCGAGCAAGAAACAACTCAAGAAGAAGAGCCTTCTCCAAACATCTTTGGACACTTCTCGGATAGTATCTTCCAAGCTAACTTCGAGATTGTTCACCCTTACAACACTAGGAGTAAGACAACAAACAAACCTCCTGCCGAGAACACTACAACTTCACCTCCAAATCCATCTAAATCAGTAGAAATTAAACAAAGCAATGTTGGCCCTAAATTAGATTATGATGTTGTTGAAGATCTTAAAAAATTACGGGCTAACATTTCTATTTATGAGTTGTTGAAATTTCCATTTTTGTTACAAAAAATGTTGCAAAATATTTTAGATAATGGAAAGAATGGTAATTCTAATGGTAATAAGGTTGTGCAAAGCAAGGTTCCGTAGAAGACTTCTACAAAAAATAATCCTGATCCTCAAGATAAAGGAAGCCTTCCTGTAAATCCTGTAAATAGTGTAAATAATAATATAAATAATGTAAATAATGCAAGAAGTGTAGATAAAGTAGCATTAGAAAATGTGAGTAAGAAGCCACAAGCTACAACTCTAAGTACTCGCAAGAATGTACCTCCTTTTATTTTAACTTTCGAAATCTTCAACAAAAATGTGCATAATTGTATGGTTGACTCAGGAGCATCATCAAATGTGATGCCTTGGTCAGTCTACCAAAATATTAACGCCGAAGTAGAACCATCTTCTTTGAAAATCATACAAATTGATCGAACAGATGTTAAAGTTATAGGCGAGATGAAAAATGTATTTATTAGATTATCATCTAACCCAAAGGTTCATCAGGTTATTGATATAATTGTGGTGGATATTCCAGAAGTGTATGGTCTGCTTTTGAGCAGGAACTGATCGGAGTAGCTACATGGTTACTTCGCAATGGACTTGTCTCACTTATGGCTTCCAAAAAATGGCAAGCCCAACAAGATCAGGGTGAATCATGAGCGTTACCTCAAGTTCATGGTAACAGACTTGAATGACCAAAATGAACCATATACACCTCCAGTTGATTCACCTGAAGTCCAAGGGATGGACACCTTCTTCGGAAATTTCATGGCTGAAGTTTCACCTATCAACAATCCGCAACAACAGTCTGAGATCCTAACATGTACACAACCAACAGCTTCTATCCAATAATCCAGTGAACCCGATGAAAATCAAATTTGGTCTCTATACTTTGACGGTTCCAAGTCTAAAGAAGGAGCTGGTGCAGGCTGCATCATTATCGATCCGGCAGGTAATAAAACATTATTGGCTTGCAGGCTAGAATTTGAATGTACTAACAATATTGCAGAATATGAGGCTTTATTGCAAGGTCTCAGAAAATCCCTGGACATGCACATTCAAAATCTAGTTGTATTTGGTGACTCTGAGATAGTGGTAAGGCAGGTGAGAAATTCTATACATTGTCTTTCCCCGCATATCAAATGTTACCAGTCTGAGGTATGGAGTTTAATAAACAAATTTTCTACTTTTAATATAAATTCCATCCCTAGATTAAATAATGCTGAAGCAGATATACTCGCTAATGTTGCCTCTAAACTTCTTCCTGCAGAAGGCTTAACCCCAAAAGCATTCTCCTTGGAGCTATTGTTTTGACCATCTGTTCCTGACAATATCACAAACTGGAGAGTATTTGAAGATGATCAACAGATCATTAACTTTCTTCACATGGAAGAAACCTTCCAAGGAACTATGATAGATGAACAAACGCACAACGACAATTTGCATGACTTTACGGTAATACCTAATCCGAAATCTCCCGAAGCTCTATCGGACATGGTAAATCTCATACCCAAATCTATTGTTAGACTAGAAAAGTTTTATGATTTTGAAGATAAATTTAAAAAGATGATCAATTGCAAAACCAACAGCTCCTCATTGTCTTATGAAAAAGTCAATTTAGGGACTAGTGAAAATCCTCAGTGTATCAACTTAGGCTTGGGATGTTCTAGAAAAGAAAAAGATTCTTTTGTTAAATTATTCAAAGAATTCAAGGATGTCTTTGCATGGACTTGCGAAGATCTTAAAACATTTGATCCTAATATTATACAGCATGTCATCCTGATGAAGCCCCAAACCTTACCCTTCCAATAGAAACTGAGGAAAATGCATCCTAAACTAGAGCCGACCGTACAAAAAGAATTGAATAAACTCCTAAGTGCTAAAATAATTTTTCCTGTTAGACACACTCGATGGGTATCCAACCTCGTCCCAGTGCGGAAGAAAAACGGGTAAATTTGACTTTGTGTCGATTTCTGAAACCTCAACAAAGCGTCTAATAAAGATAATTATCATGTCCCTCCCATGGAACAGATCCTGCAACAAGTATCTAGTTCCGAAAGGCTATCCTTACTGGATGGTTTCTCTGGATACAACCAAGTCTTGATGTCTCTTCCAGACCAACTGAAAACTACCTTCCGTACCCCGTGGGGCACTTATGCTTATCGCAAAATGCATTTTGGATTGATCAATGCCGGTGCTACATTTAAGAGAGAAATGGACATTACTTTTAGAGGCTTAATCAATCATTCCATAGTAGTCTACTTAGATGATGTGACCGTTTATTCTAAAAACAAAGACGATCATCTAGCTCACTTACGAGTTGTTCTGCTACGATGTCGTAAATATGGCATCTCCTTGAACCCCAAGAAGTCCATCTTTGCAGTAGAACAGAGTAAACTACTAGGATTCATTGTGTCTAGTGATGGAATGATTATTTACCCCGAGAGGACCCATGTCATCACTAAAATCCCCCCACCTACCTCCAAAAAATCCATGCAGTCTTTCCTAGGCCAGATTAATTTCGTGAGAAGATTTGTCCCCAGTTTCTCCGAAATGTTCAGACCTCTCCAGAATATGATTAAGAAAGACACCCAATATGACTGGGGACCCACAGAAAACCAAGCTTTCAACGCTATAAAGAAGTCCATAATAGACGCTCCGTCTCTCATGAGCCCTGATTTCTCTCAAGACTTTACACTCTATACTTTTGCCTCTGATCGTTCCTATGCCGCAGTCCTAACTCAAAAGAATTCTGAGAACAACGAAGTACCTATCGCCTTTATGAGCACTACTTTCAAAGGTGTTGAACTTAACTACCCAGCGGTCGATCAGCAAGCCTACGCTGTCTTCAAGGCAGTTAAGCATTTCCGGTCTTATCTTCTGAAGTCAAGGACAAAGGTCATTGTCCCCTACCCTGTCGTTAGGAACTTGTTAGTGCAAAAAGAGTTAGGAGAGAAAAGAGCCAATTGGGTCACCTCCTTGCAGGAGTATGACTTAGAAATCACCCCAGCACAGATCGTGAGAGGCCAAGGGTTGTGTAAATTGGTATTTGATTCAGAAATTGAATAGCAAGAAGACAATGATACGTCAGACCTAGAACAACACAATCAGAGTTTGATTTGTTGCACACAAAACCTCATAAGTCCTTGGTATGACGATATTAGACACTGTCTTCAACATGGATCATCACCTCGTCATCTTGACCATTCCAGGAGAAGAGCGTTGAGACTAAAGTCCGCCTCCTTTCATCTAGTTAACGGTATACTGTTTCGTCAGAATTTTGATGGCGTACTGATGCATTGTCTTGAAAAGGACGAAGCAGAGAAAGTCTTGCTTGAGTTGCATGCAGGAGAAGTTGGTGGTCACTTTGGTGGCGATACCACTGCTCATAAGGTTTTAAGATCCGATTATTACTGACCAACTCTTTTTAGGGACACCCATGGCTTGTTTCGTAAATGTATTATCTGTCAGAAAACATGAGGGCGATTGCAAAAACCAGCCTTCCCCTTGCAACCCATTTTAGTCGATTCTCATTTCCATCAATGGGGCCTTGATATCATTGGTCCTATTAACCCTCCATCCTCACAACAACACAAGTATATTGTGACAACCACTGATTACTTTACTCGATGGTCTGAAGTCGTCGCGCTAAGAACTGTTAACACAAGTCAGGTGATCGCTTTTCTAAACTCGAATATCATCACCCATTTTGGTATCCCTGATTGTCTATTCTTTGATAACGCTTCATACTTTTCTTCTCTTGAGATGAGTGAGTTCGAATTAGAGAAAGGAATAAAGCTGAAGTATTCTGCTAGTTATTACCCATAGGGCAACGGCTAAGCAGAGTCAACAAACAAGAACTTGATTAAAATTATCAAGATAACTGTGGTTGAAAATCACAAGAACTAGCACAATGCACTGCTTAATGCACTGTGGGATGATAGGGTAACACCCAAAGTTGTTATAGGTAATTCCCCCTTTTTTCTTGTTTATGGCAGAGAATCCATTCTGCCACCTCACATTCTTCTTCCTTCGCTTCAATTGTCACAAAAAGTCCAAGAAGAAGATTGTCCCCCTTTAGAAAGCCGTATTAACGCTTTGATGAAGTTAGAAGAAGTAAGAACCCAAGCTAAGCGTAGGTTAGATCAACATAAACTACTGATTAAAAGCCGGTTCGATTCTAATTCTCCTTCTGATAGGAATTTTGAAGTAGGCGATCTCGTCTTAAAGTGGGACAAACCACACAAAGGGAAGGGTGAACATACCAAGTTTCAAAATTTGTGGCTTGGGCCATTTTTGATTGCTGAAAAGTTGGGTCCTAGTTCCTTTCGATTACAGAATCTTGAAGGGTAGCTTGACACCTATCCGGTGAATGGCCAAGCCCTGAAAAGATACTTCGCTTGATCTCTACCCTTGTATATTATGTAAATATTTCCTTTTGTTTTTATTTTTTCCTTTGTTTTCGTTTTTCATTTTGATTTGGATTGATCAGTTTTTTATGTTTTTGAAACATATGCATGCCTGTGCACTGAGATATTCAGACAAAGACCGAAAATCTCTTCGCTGAAATAACTTCTGAAAGGTTGTACGAACATCAAAGATATATTGCTGAAATTGATATTTATGTTGGAAAAATTTTGTTGTTTGAAAGAAGTTTACTGATTTCAATCTCTAAGCAAAGTTTGTCATGATCATCTTTATCTTTTTACACTGTCCCTTTTCCGTAAAGGAATGACTCAAAAGGATGTCTCCCTGTCATAGTAAGTTGTTTTAAAAATAAAACATTTCTGGTGCTGAATAAAGGACAGTGTCAAAAAAAAAAAAAAATTATGATGAGGTCTAAAAAATATGATAAAATATTAAGATTTTTCAGCGTCACCCCGCTCAGCTATACACAAAAGAAAAACAAAATAAAAAGTTAATAAGAGTTGTGGGAAGTGTTTGTAAACCCACTGGGATACTGAATAGGTCTGCTGGCAGTGGGTAAATGCAAGTATGGCACCAAGACAAATTCGTCGAGGCACTGAACAGGCCTACTGGCAGCGAAGCAATGTCGGGTAAATGAAAATCTGTAAAACATTATAAGAAACCTCTTTTAAAGTCCTTTATTCTAATCTAGAACTTCTTGACAGGATACAGACATCCGAGTGGGTTAAATGGAAACCCTGTCGAGGCTATGGACGCCTGCTGGCAGCAGTGGCCATGCCAATAGTATTGAAGATTTTATCATAAAAATCATGACTTGCTGATCTTAAGACTGTCATTAGTTTGCATCTTTTAAAACATCGCTGGAAAAGATAGTAAATGATGATGTTTGTACGATTTTCTGATGGTTGTTTTTGAGTTGAATTTTTATTTGTCATCCTAATATGAATTTGTTTCTTTTGACAGAGATAACTTCTTCTCCCAGTATGTCGCCATTATTGGCAGCCAATTCAATTTTTTCAATTTCCCTTAAAGTTGCCTACACCTATGTCTCTTGAACTTCAAATTTCTGTCTCTTTTTTCAAACAGAAGACATTTTCATTTCATACGACATTTGCAAATTGGTTTCGATTTAGTTTTCATGACTGAAAGCGTGAAAAATCCTCCATCGTTATTTGGACTGTCATGATCTGCTCTTTGATATTCTGATTGGTACTTACCTTTGGTTTATCTTTCGAACTATGTCCATTTGCCTATAATGACTCTGATTGTGCAACTTGATTTTTGAGACATTGAGCATGTTGATTGATCAATTATACTTGATTATATAGGTGTCATGGTGGATTAAAGGTTTTTATATGATATGATCCTTATTATCTTAAAGCTCTTGGCTTACCGATTTTACGAAATCACTTGTTGAAATGTTTTATGAACTTTGATTATGCAAAAGGCGCATGAGTCACATATGACGTTGATTTCATATTGAATGGAAATGTTTGATTATACACATGGCATGTTGGTGAAACATTTGGATTTTACGTTGGTTTTGATTATACACTTGGCGCATTCATATAGTATATGGTTTTGGTTTTACATTGATTAATGGCACGTTGATATGACTATCCACCGTTCGAAATTTCGGGTTGGCTGATTAGTATGGTTTAAAAGATATGATGAGTGATTGAACATCACTGTACTATGCCATTAATATGTTTCATGGTGGTGATAATCCCACAAACTTCACACGCATACATTAATCCGTTCCCCTTTGAGCGCTTGCAGCTGTTAGCCTTAACGATTTTTGCCCCTGTGTATTCTTGTGTTCAATTCAAACCCTACCATGCACCCGCACCATGGCTCCAGTCGTAAGGGATGAACCCAATGGAAGCCAGGCATTTTTGATGTTTGATGGCGCTTACAGCGACCTAGAGGAATTCGGATGGCTCTCGTTCATACGAAAGTTTGATGGCTTTAATCCTCATGTGGCTCGGCAATTTGCATGAACCTTCGATGGCTGTCGAGCCAAGGTTGGGGATGTGCAGTTAGAAATTGATGAGCAATTTCTCAGTTTGGCTACTGGTCTGCCTGTTGTCGGACAGAAGTGGTCAAAAAATTGTAAAGTGGAAGATGTCTCATGTACATTACTCTTCCAGTCACGAAGGGTGAGTTCCTGTGACAAGGGTTTGCCCGGAAATATGCTCAAGCAACGCTGGAACGACTTGCTCATGGTAACCAAGCAGTTCATTACTTGTGAGGGCCGATATGGTTTCGTTTTCTTGTATCACCTTCGGCTACTTATGGTTTTCATGGGGTATGAGCTTAATATGCCTTACTACTTGCATAGGAGTCTGTTTAAAATGTCTAAAAGGTACAAACGAAACCAATCTGATACCAGTCTTTTTCATTTTGGGTTGATTAAAATGCTTGTAGTTTGTAAGTTGGGGTTACACCGTGACTGTTGGGAGGATTTTATTAAACGCAATAATTTTGGTGACTCAAGCCCACCACAGGTTGACAAACCTGTGGTGAGCGAGTGCAAATCGATACCCCTTGTGCCTTACAGTGCGTTGTTGCCTAAACTCCTACCCGATTCTCCTATTGACCTACCCAATTCCGTTACCCAAGATATCGAAGCTGCTAAACCCGTGGCTACAAGGCCTAAATCCAAACCCCCTACCAATTCTAAAGGCAAGAAAAACGCCCGGTTAATCTCTCGCATGGCAAGAAACAAACCAAAAATTCCTGTCAACCCCGACCCTATTATGGTGAGTGAAGACTCTGACTCAGAGATTGAACGTTACCTGGAAAGTGAGTATCCCTACTCAGAAGGTCTATGCAATAAACCCGCATATGATTTTGTGAAGAACCTACTACCTTGTTTGCAAAACGATCCCAATTTCCTAGGCATCAAAATGCCTTGTGAAACCCCAGGTGACTCGTCTAAACCCCCTCCTTCCCTAGTTGAACCAGCTACTCCACCATGTGATCAGTGTGGCTCATGGTTGGAAAGGTATTACCTCGACGTGCCACTACTGCAGTCTAGAATTCATGCTCTGGAGGATCAAGTTGCAAAGCTCACCAGTCAAAAGGCAAAGATACCACCCACTGATAAGAAATAGCGAACAACAGGTTCGATTTTATTCATGAACGTGGAGTCGGCTACAACAGTCGTCAATTCAAAGTTGGCATAGCTCAAACAACCTCACTGGTATGACTTTCACCTATTTATATGACATACTCATAAACTCTGTTTATATCGTGGATCTGCTCTGTCGCATAAGCATGCACTTTTGTATATAATTTTGTTTTGATAAATCAATTTTCATTATCGTTTAATTTTGATTGGATTTGGCTTTGATTCGATGGATCGTTGGATAGATTTGATTGTTCTAATTTAGCTTCAATTGGATGCTCTGTTGATCATTGAAGTTGTCAATATTTTCTAAACATAGGCTGTTTCTGGTATTCCGATTTTGAACACAGTCAATGGCTCGATTTGAATTGGTTATATTCTTTGCGATATGATTGACAAATGGGTTAACTGTTTTCCATGTCTTTCGACTAATTCGAATATTATTCTGTTAATACATAACCGGATTGCAACTGATTCGATTCATATATTGTTTGAATTTGATTATGCCCAAGGTTACGATTTGTTTCTATAATTAACTCAGTGAAGATTTGTGTTGAATATTGCCCAGTTTATGGATTCTGTTGATTCTATCACGCCCCTATCTGTTGACTGTGTGATGATCAATCACGAAAATCGTTGGGTCGATATTCATTGAGTATGATTTCATTTGATTACAATTGAAACAATTTACCTATCGTTGCACTTGATTGAATGATGTCAATCTATTGATATGACTATAACGAGTCAATGATGGTTACGATTATTATTTTGGTCATATCTGTTAACTGTGTGACACTCAGCGAACGAAGTTTATGGCAAAGTTTGTGGATACTGTTATGCATGTTTCGTTTGGACTATGATCGTAACAGTTTGGTTTTTTATGTGAATTTTATGCACAGTTGTAACCAATCGATTATGATTGTGTTCGATTATAACTATATTGATTTTGGATTACATTACGATTTACTTAAACAGTGTGGTTATTATTTGACCCGATTCTATGGCAATTAAAAAGAAGAGTATTCTTATCCTGTTTCGATTGCATCCCTTTCGATTTGATTCGATTTTAATAATAAATTTGCTTGAACCATTAGTAATTCAATTTTAATGTTCATTAAAAGAAAATTGGATTGTTTCAAAAGATTTTGTTTGATTTCTATCTGATCCTATTTGCTAGTTTAGACTAGCTACAGAAACAGATGATTTTGTAGCTAAGTCTGTAGGATCAATTTTTTAGTGTTTTGTTACTGAAATATCTTTCTAATTTGATATTTGTGTTCTATTGTAGGTAAATTCGAATTTTCAATTGAGTTTTTGAGCAGTTAGGGGATATATCAAAGATTTTACTTGCATTTCATTTTCTTAGTTTAGTTGATTTTGGGATATTTCCCAGATTATGTAAAACAATTTGATATTATCCACAAGGAAGTTTTACCTTGTGAAGAGACCTATATATACTTATGATTTTTGTAATAATGATCATCCTCATTCGTGGGAGAACAAGGATAGGATTTCTGATACAGACTGAAGCAGAATTTGGTGTTTTTTCACAGCTTTAGCTTCTCAATATATCAATATTTTGTTTTATGTTGTGTATATCAATTTGTTTATGGTTTATGACTACTTTAGCTATCTAAATCATGTTGATGCAGGAGCATCCACACGTCATCAAGCAAGCCAGCGCGCACGGAGAAAGAGCCTACAGCTGGACAGTGCCAGCATGCACATTTTGAAATGCTTTGGAGATTGTTGCGCCGTCGTTTGGACGGGGCATTCAAAGCCGAGCGCAG
>JZKD02S0705384.1:742738-757994 GCA_000966675.3 Picea glauca | reverse complement strand
ACGTAGCCCACACTGGGTGAACCACGTAAATCTGTGTCTCTCTTGTATTGTGTGTCTTCTGTGTTTTGTTTATGCATTTGTTTTATTTTATTGCTCCGCGATCCTGTTTTTCTAACATGTCTCCAACACCTTAGGGTGGTATGAAACCTTCCATTATATTTCCTTGCATAATGTCTACAATCCAAAGCTTTCTGACCATATTCATTACATGAGTAGCAATGACCATGAAAAACCTTTACATGCCTTTTCTTTGGTGTCCATCTTGAAGGTGTCTCTCTTTTGAATTTTCTTTGAGGTGTAAATATGGATTCTTGATGTCTTCCTTTCTTTGTTCTTTTGAAATTTTCCTTGATTTGTGTAGATGGTTGACTTGCAACATTATTTCCACCTTTTGAGAATGAAGGACTTACCTCATGCTTCTTAGAAGTGTTAGCTTCAAGATGTATAGCTTCCTTGTTGTATCCAAGACCTGATTTATCATTTGGATATCTTTGGCTATCTAGGATCTCATCCAATATTGTTGACTTGTTCATGAACTTGATGTGAGTGTTTGACTTCTCTACTTTCTTTCTAATATCAACAACTTTAGCTTCCAACTTATGGCATGACTCTTCCTTTTCATTTACTTGATTCTTCAATAGTTCCTCTATTCTTTTGGCTTCTTCAATTTTGGTCTTAATATTGACATTAAATTCAATACTTTTTCTAAGCTCGTCATCTACTTTCTTCTTTTCTTCTATTTCATTCTTTAGTCTTTTGACCTCTTATTTTTTTTCTTCTAATTGAGTATTTTTACTTTCTTCTTGTTCTTTGAGCATTTTCTTTAGTGCCATGGTATATCTTGGGTACTTTTCTAGGACTTCCTTGGTGTATTTTTTAAGATACTCAAAAGCAATTGAGTAATGTCTTATTTCAATGCTAATATCATCTAACTCAGATAAAAATTTATCCTTAAGCTTCAACAAATCTTCCTCTTCATATATAGGATAAATGTCATATGATTCTACACAAACTACTTCTAGATTTTCTTCTCCACTTGTAGAGAAACATTCAACATCATCACACTTAGACTTATTGCAATCAGAGGATTTTGGAGAGTCTTTAACTTCATTATTCTTGATGGAATTGTCTTCAGTGTCTTCCTTTTTTTCTTGATATGTCTTCTCTAGCTTCATCCATAAATCCTTGGTGGAAGTACATTGTCCCATGATTTCTTTGGCAGAACTTGAGATTCCATTGAAAATGGTATTGAGAGACAATTCATCATTCTTCTTTTCTTCCTTTTGAGATGCAAGCTTTGACTTATTATTCAAGGGAACTGATCCACCAATAGTTTCTTTCCAAACACCTACTCCTTTTTCTTTCAAATACCCTTTCATTTCTATTCTCCATGCTGAATAATTTTTCTCATCAAATATTGGAACTTCATCATCCATTTGTGTGTCCATGGATCTCCTCCAAGCTTGTTAAGGCTTATAGTGAAGGCCTACTCTGATACCAATTGTTGGACACACTAGCAACACTAAGAGGGGGGGGGTGAATTAGTGTGGGGGATTTTAGAGATTTTTCTCACTTCAAGTTAGAAACCATTTCAAAACATAATATTACACATCATCATTGTAATATTGTATGTAACCATTCACCAATGACATCCATCAATAATAAAGATAAATCAATTCATAACCACAATGAACACAAGAGACCCCATATGTATGTGTAATATTTTGTATTATTTTTTACATGTGACTACAATCATGGGGTTTTTATCAACACCAACTGAAGTACGAAGCACCAACTCTAAGGAGAGAACCAACTCTCAAGAAAGACTCAACTTGCCGCAAGACTCAACTTGTCGATAGAAGGCAATATATACAACTAGAATTGATCTAGTAGTACAACCAAAACAAATACAAGTCAACCATTTATATAATATTCTCCATATCATAATCATAGATCTACAAAAAATTCTCATCACAAGAATCTTCCCATACAATCAACCAAACACTTCATCAACCTTCTTTCATTCATGATGTCATGCAGTCAACAAGTTGCATCAACTTGTAAGATTCACCACAAGCTCAATTTTATGTTTCTAACTCTAAAATTTCTATCCGAGGTAATCCTTCATGTATTTTCATACCTATGCAAATTTCACAGTCTGCAAAGCCACATAAAAGAAGTTATAGCAGAAATACCAAGCTGACTTGTTTGAAACATATTTTCAAGATTATTGAGGAACCCTACCTTCCACAGAGCATATCTCTGAAAATATTGTGATTCAATGGCTGAAATTTTAACCATATATACTCTGATATATTTTGTCCATCTCCTCCAAATTTTCGGTTCTGAAACTTCCCATAAAATAAGTTATAGAAAATATGGTAGACCCTCTTTAACTCTATCCTATTCTATAGAGATCACTTGTATGCCATGCCCCGCATGGAATATTTGTTGTATGGATATAAAAATGGTACAAAACGTACTAAAGAATATACTATAACCAATACATTTGGTCTTATTGAATTTGGATTTGGTATGAAGAAGTTATGACGTTTTTACTCGAAACACTTGTTTTAGACTAGTTTCAGGACTAACCACAAACCCTATTTTCCACAGAGTGTAAATCCAAAAATACAATGTCCCAGAAGATGAATTTTTTATCACAGTAAATTGGATATTTTGTCTCAATGGCCTCGATATTTTGTTGTCTGAATCATTGTAGAAAAAATTTTATTGTGAAAATGGTGAGATGACCTGTAAATAACATACCTTAGGAAGCATCATCAAAAGAATTTATCCTCCCTTGAATTTCAGCCTTCCTTACTTCACCTTCCCTCTGAAATTCGCATTAGATATCCTCTGGTTACCTCAGTCACTTGTAGATATTCAATATGCTCAAAAATGGATACTAATGGGAGACACTTTCCCTATTATTTATACTCTCCAAGTAGCTTCTTCTAGAAGTATCCACTTAACCACTTTGTTCACTTATCCAACTTTGTCCACTTAACCACTTTTTCCACTTAGCCACTTTGTCCACTTAAGCAAATTTGTCCACATAGCCACTTTGTCCACTTAACAACTTTGTCCACTTAACCACTTTATCCACAAATAGTAAACTCTCCAATTCTAGTTTCAACTAATTTATTTTTAATTTTTTTCTTGTTGCAACCACTTAACCCATGACTAACCACTTTGACTTGTCAACTTCTTATAAGTGCTTCTATAATAATTTGACTTATTTGAACTTCTAGAGGATTCTAGATAACTCATGAGGGTTCTCCAACTTCACATCACCATAACTCTCTAACCGTGAGGAGTTATGTGATGTTCCACATATCACTAGAAACAATATGACATATACGATCCATATGGAATAGTTTCTCCTGCACATTCACTGATATTCATTACATTATTCCTTAATCAAACTTGGGTTACCTAACCACATTGTTGGGATACCTAACCATTTGGACTTCACAAAGCATCTTCTCATGAGGGATTTCACCATAAGGGGACCACTTTGAGAACTTTATCCAAGAGCATATTCCTGTGAGGTATTTCACAATAAGGGGGCCACTTCGGATTTTATCCATTTGGTTATTCCTATCAACCATGATAATACAACAATGACCAACCTTTACATCATCATGTCTATACATCAATCCATGTAAATACATCACTATGACACCACTTGACATCATTGAAATAAATCACATCTATGAAAACATAGGCCATCAATCAATACATCAATGATACTATGACAAGACATCAAATCTTTGACATCAATCATTTGACATCAATCACAACATAATGTAACACTAATTTTGGAGTGTGTGCAATCGAAGGCAAGAAAGAAACATGCAAAAAGAGAAGAAAAAGCAGCATGCGAGAGGAAAAGCAACATGGCATGAGGCAGAGAAACCTAATCATGCTAAGGTTATGGTTTTAGAGAATGATTGTAATGTATATAAGCCTAAAAAATAGTATAAATAAGAACCTAGGAGGTCTAGGTCGGGGTTTTGTTGAGTAGTACTTGAATTGTTGGTAAAGTTCAGCGTTGTAACTTCGAGGTTGATCTAGAAGAGTTAAGTAGGTTAGATATTGAGGGTTAGGTCACAATCTGAGGATCCTAGTGTGATCTGGTCCACCTCATATAGGATATCAACCTATTCATGATTGTAAGGGGAAAGATGTAATGCGTGGAGTGCTATAATTTTGTAGTAGACCTAATAAAATAGAAGAGAAGGCAAATCTTTGTGGATGTAGCCCAAGAGGGGGTGAAGCACAGTAAAATCTGTGTTATGTGTGTATTTTAATACATGTTCACTCTTATGTCAATGATTGATCATGTTTAATTCCTATTAATGATTTATTTACAAATAAATGGTTAACTATATATGATAAACTGCATGCATGGCCTAAGAGATGAATAGATCTAAAGAATAATGAATGAATAATATGTTGAATGCATGAAGAAGGTAGAATACAATCCCAAACCTCCACTTATT
Source organism: Picea glauca (assembly GCA_000966675.3). NCBI lineage: Eukaryota > Viridiplantae > Streptophyta > Pinopsida > Pinales > Pinaceae > Picea > Picea glauca. Next base: position 753,486 of record JZKD02S0705384.1, on the reverse strand, counting down.
CCTAGACTACAATCACTTGAGAATTACAGTCACCCATAAAGCTATCTCATGTGAGACCGTGCAAAGCACCCTATGTGTTGTGTTACCTTCTGGTTTACCAGGAGGGTCGATAGTTTTAGAGGGTTTTCTTGGAAACTTGTAGAAGAGAAGAACCTAGGTCAACCCTAGAAGAAGAAGTAGAAATGATTAACACTAACAATAAGAATAGTTACCCAAAATTGAATGATTGAACATAATGGGTTCATTGGGGTCATTCAATTCTGTTACTAAATGTTTCATGTGTCTTTCTCTATCAAATCTGATTTTATTGGGTTTCCCATTGTAGGGAAGCCATAAATGTGACCAATCAGTGGCAAAATATTCATCAAGCATCGCTGAAAAATCCCTACTCAAAATAATATAAGTATCGGGGATATCCACCACTATAATGTCAATTGTTTGATGTACTTTAGGGTTGGATGATAATCTTATCAAAAACAAAAATGGATTCCCCAATAAATTTAACTCTTGTTATATCCAACTGTATGATTTGGATATTGTATTATTTAGGTTTGACATTGAGTTTCTCACATACCTTGAATGGAATTACATTGGAATAAGCTCATGAATCCACCATGTAGTTCTACACATTTATGTTAAAGATCTCAAAAGTCAATAAGAAGGGAGGAGTATTAGATCTTGAACTTTGACCAGTCAGTGATGCATTGTCAGTCGATTGTCTCTTTGGTGTTGTCTTTTCGATAGATTATACATATTTACCTTTTCTCTTTATGACTCCAACATTAGCTTCTTGAGCATTTTTGGAAGGGCTACCTTGTAAAGTTTTAATGAAATTTTCCTGAATTTGAGGGAACTTCATAAGTTCAAACAAGGAAAATTTTTATTTAGTTCTTTTTGGATATTCTAAGAAATCATAATCCAATTTTGATGGAGGATTAGAAGAAGTACTTTGTTTGTTAGAAGTAGGGGCCTTATGGGTATTGGATGTTGTTTTAGCAGCATTAGAAGATACAAGAGAGTTAGAAGATGAAGTTTTAGTTTCACTCCTAGTGGCCACTGCATTTTGAGACATATGTATCTCTTCAACTTCTTCTTCTCCTAGTGCAAATTATATTTCCCAAAAATACTTAACTTGTTATTCTTTTGTTTCTTCAAACTCATGGGAATGATATCACTACTCATCTTCTCCCTACTCTTCATATTTAGATTCAGTTTTTCTTGCACTTTCCCAAGCCTGAAAAGATTGAACAAAATATTCCATGTTAATACCTTCTAACGAAGGGGGGGGGGTTGTTGGTAGGAGGAGTTATCTTGTATTTCTTGGATTGAAACTTAAAAAAATTCTTGGGATTGCAAGAGCCTTCTCTAGAGTTCTTCTTCAGATCAATTATCTCATTGGATAGTTTCTTGACAATTCTTTGGAGGGATTCCATGTCCTTGGAATCAATATCCTTCTTATCTTTTGAGGTTTTGGTTACAGTTGATTTGTTTTTTAGATTGGATTTATATTTTGAAGATTCAACCCTAGGGTCACTTTTTAGACTCAGCATGCCCTTCTCAACTTTAATGGGTTCTTTAAAAGTTGCTTCAAGAATAGTTTTCTTGGCAATCTTAACAAAAAATTCCATTGAAATGGGGAGGGACGAAGTATAGAATTCAATGGAAAAGTCTTCAACAAGAATAGAAGCTTGAGGAACTCTCTTCATTAAAGTAAGAAATTGTTGAATAAAATCTTTGATCTTTTATTTAGATTCAATTTTAATTCTTGAAAGGTATAGGAATAAAGTTGTTGGGGTTTTTTCTTCTTGGAATTTTCAATAAAAGTAGTCTCAAATGTCCTCCAACTAGTTGTAGAATCTTCTTCTAGACAAAAGAACCAGGTTGAAGCCTTATTTTCAAAAGTGTAAGGAAACAGTCTACATATGACATCTTCATGTCGAACATTCATGAGTCTAACAAAATTTTTTTTTTTTTTATATGGTCTTTTGTAGATTCTTTCCTATCAGGATCAAATTTGGGCAAGAATTTCTCAGGATGTTTGGGAATATCATGGAGTTCCCATAGTACTTCCATGGTATCGAGAACCAGCCAAGGTTGGTACTTTTGTTGGATTTGATTAGTTCTATCCATTGGTTGAGTATTTACAATAATTAGTTGTCTTTGTTCTCTTTCTCCTTCAAATTCTCCTTCTCCTTCAATCTCGTCTTCTGGTTCACTAATTGGGGTTTTGGTTGGAGATTTGGGAGGCAAGGGAGGTTGAAAACCTCCACCAATGAGTAAAAATTATTCAAGTTTAAAAACAGAAGATTCTAAAACACCTTGAAAAACTTGATATAAATGATACTCGGGCATCCCGATGGTTCGGTTCTCCTCATATGTGGAATGGTTTTCAAGAAACGAGTCTTCCCTTAGGGGATTCCTTGGCCTTGGGGTATTGAATAGTCAATTGGGGGTTTTTCAGTCTATCTTCTCCACTTTCATGTCAACACGTGTTCACATGATTATTTTATTAACGTATTAAGTTTGAGTATTGTATATCTGTGAGGGCTCGGAGAAGAAAATATAGGCTCGGATTGAGTGGGGATTCAATGAGTGGAAACCTAAGTGGGTGTATTCACTGAGTATAATATAGGATTAAAGGATTTCTCATGGTCATATGGGTGAGAATAACTGTACTAAGCAAGCTTTGTAAGTAGAATAGAATAGGTAGGGTTTTAAGTTTTCTTTGCAGCCATTCAGTTCTATGGCCCTCCTTCTAACACCATTTATGTTGACGAGTCCATATTATCCTGTCAAGTAGGTAAGGGATAACGCTCGATGGCAAGTCCAAACTAGACCTACTCTCATTTGGGATGGTGTTTTCGACCAGTATGTGGCCCCAAATTCCACTCTAAATTATTATCTAAATATGAATATGAGAACATAATGCTTTGAGATGAATTAAAAATATAAGACTAAATTAGCTAATGTTGTTTATCCCCTTTCTAGATGCAATTATAAAATATTATAATCTATCCTGATCAGGAGTAAGCTAATTAAAATTGAATACAGTGAAATATGATATCATTAAGGTAAAAAAAAAACAAGTATCATAATGATAAATGATAACAATAATGTTACATATACATTCACAATTAGTTTCAATATGTGTTCATAACATCACAATTGTATCCATAAGGAAAAATATGACAACATAAGCATCGAGAAGAAATTGAAGAGATAATTCATAAGATAGATTTCAGTAAAACTCTAGTAGAAGACAAATGCATAAATAGGAGTCTCATATACATACACCACAATCATAGATTTCATGAATTCATATTTCTCTTTATTAAATATAAATAAAAAGTACTATATGTCACTTACAAAGGGAAAAAGTCCCTCTTTTGTTGTAGCACTATATTTTATAAAATAAGAGGAGGTTTTTCACATTTTGTAACTTTGATCATGTCAGATGACAATTACAACATTTTGTTTCACATTCCATAATGGGACTTTACAAAATTACATATAATCAAAATGAAGAAAATTCATTACACAACACAATGATTAAGAGGTCTTCACTTGTTGCATCTGGTCTCTATACTCTTTCCATAGATCATAGTCCTTTAGGATCTCGTCTAATCTACTAACCTGCATCTTTTCTAAATCTATCTCACTATCATGGATTTGGGTTGTCACTTCTACTTTAAGACTCTGCTTTGTTTTTTGAATGAAATATTTGGTTAGTGAGTTTAACGTGATCAACTTGATGATATTTTCTTCTAGGAATTCTTTGTTTAGCTCATTGATTTATTCGATCATTTTCTTGTTGCAATATGTCTTGGTTTCCACATCCTTTATCCTTGACTTGGTTGGGGTTTGCTTCTTCCATATCTACCATCATATCCATTCCAGATTATTCAAATATGTTATCGACGACTCTCCATAGTCTTTTGCATGTTTCATTGACTACCTCTTGAGTACTTTTAATATCATTTACAATGGGATTCCCAGTCTCTAAGAGGACTTGATATTTGATCTTTTATCTGGATGTGTAGATTGTGTTGGGCCTGAGATATGATCATCTTCATGACATTATTATACACTTTTTTCCATATGTATATATGCGTTTTTTTATCTTTCAAAGAAGCTTTTTGAAGAATTTTATGGTAAAATGATACAATCGGCATGAGGTACGTATAATTCGTGTTTTGTGATTCAATCAAGTTTAATTTATCATGTTTTATGGTTTCCAAGAGTTAATTCATGTTTTTCTGCTATTACAGGGAAAAACACACCATGTCTCTTGGTCTGGCACTTGTTCCGGCACTTGATCCAACACTTGTTCCGGTACTTGATCTAGCACTCGTTTTGACACCCAGTATTGCACAAAACCGCAAGGCAAGTTGGCGGTTATGGTATTGGCGGCTAGTGGTGGACAAATCGAGCACATGGTTTTTGTTTTTCATCACCACCTCTAGCTACTAACCTCAAGACAACTCAATTTCAGTTTTCCAAAGAGGGCGATCATTGGGTTCCTCTGTTTTGATAGTTATGGATGCATTTAATGTAATTTTTCGAATTTAGAGGTGGTTCAACCCTCCTATGGTCAACCACCTAGGTTGTAAGCTTATAAATACCAATAGGATGATCATTATATTGTTAACCAAGTAGCATAAGCATTAGAATTGCCAGAAAAACGATTTTGCTCTATTTCTAGTTTTACATTGCCAGAATAGTGCCAAAACTGCGTTTTTGGATTTTTATGGTAAATTTGGCCTGCTGAAGTCATGGTGTTCTTTTAGAGAGTGACCATGACTTGTTGGGGGGGGCACCAGCAGTCTGGTAACTTTCTTCATGTTGATTTATGCATTTTTTAATTTAATTTCTCTTTCTTTATTTGTTGCACATGCATATTTTTATTTAGTTAATTAATTTGTTGTAGCTTAACTGATTTGCTTCTCTTTTATAAGTTAGAATGATGAGATGTATTAACATGCATTAATCTCATAGATTAGAAAAGGCTTGCAAGTCTCTCTCTAACTATACTAACCCCGCATGTAGTTAGATGATAAATTGTGCTTTCTTTTATATTTTTACAGTCAAGCTTAGAACAGATTTTTAATTAGAATAGAGCATAGTCTTAATCTGAGTTTCTTCTGACAAAGATTGATGGATGGATAGATTTGCTTCCACTTTTTGAATCATAGCTTTCTTACTTCAGTTTTAGATAGATTTTGCTTGCTTATTTATTTGTTAAATGTAATTGTCAATTCACTTTTTAATATCATGTTTTTAATTTTCGTTTTCAGTCATTTTCTTATCATAGCTTGAATGATTAAACTAGACATAGTATAGTTTCCTTTCACGCAATTTCCTTTCATAGATTAAGATGAAATTGAATTTGTTAATTAGATAATGATGATCTCATCATGATGTTGATGGTTTATACATGAATATGTAGGGTATTTAACATTACTTTTATCATGGCTATGTTTTCATTGGACTATTTACTTCACACCTTTCATTTTGCCATTGACATTAGTATTGAGATTATACCATTAGAACTGTCCTTTGTTGTCAAGTGTCATCGATATATGATCTATCACAACCGAAGGTATTCACACAACCACCAAAATTACATTTGAGTGTTTCATAGATTAAAGATAGTTTCTTGCTTTTGTAGATTAGAAGAGATAGTTTCTTTTTTTCATAAGTTTAGTTGATAGTATTTCTTGCTTTCAATAGAATAGATTTCCTTTCATGCATTGCATTGAGCATTTAGATTTCCTTTCACGCATTAGAAATAGTTTTGTATTAGGCATTTAGTTCACTTGCCTCTTAGGATAGATAGTTTTTCAATGAGAAGTTTTGCTTGCAGTAGTTAGTTGCCTTTGCTTATTTGTCTTTTGCTTTCGTAGGTAAGTTAGTTGTCTTTGCTTACTTGTCTTTTTCTTTAGTAGGTTAGTTAGGTGTCTTTGCTTAATTGTCTATTTTCTTTAATAGGTTAGATAGGTGCTTTTGCTTACTTTCTTATTTATTTTCTTTCATAGGGTAGTTGCTCATTGGATGTAGGTTGGCAAGTTAAAGAAGTTTTCTTTTGTCATTTTCTTATTATGCTTAGTGGTTTGCTTTTGCTTATTTTTGAACTAATTTTATTTACATAGGGTTTTACTTGCTTTCTTAGGAACCATCCATCAATCCTTGGCCCAAAAGTACTTAGGTTACCTAGTTTCATTTTTCTTAGTACGGTTTGCTCATTAGATAGGTTTGCTTGAGTAGATTATCCTTAGATAGCTTCTTTCTTTAGTTAGACTATACTCCTACCAACCTTTTACCTTTGGCATATATTTTTCTACAACTCTAAGTTTACTTACCCCGAGTTGACAATTTAATTAAGGGTAGTTTAGTGTCTTTTTTAGTACATATAAATAACCTAACAGACTGGTAGGGTACCAGGTGGATTATCATACACATCTTTCCAGTATATGATTTTGTCATAGACATTTCCATCCTTTTTGTACTTTTCCTTTATGTTTCCCCTTTGTACACATACCTTGAGTTGTTCTCCTCTGTTCCTTTGGATTTCATTCAATAAATAGAAGCACTCCTTATGTGCACTTATGATTTATTCATTGGCATCCTTACCCTCTTCTTTAATTGTTCCTGGGATGATATCCCCCTTTTGGTTTTCTTCTATAGTATTCTCCAAAAGTTGATTATCATGCTGCAACTTTCAAACCATGTCTTCTAGCTTCTCGTTGTAGATGCTTACTTCCAAGTTTTTTGCATGTAATCTTGTCATATCTTGTGAATGTGTGGTCTTGAGATGCTCCATTTCCAATGAATATTTAAGCTTGAGAGCTTCTATCTCTTCCTGATGTATTCTCTGATTTATATTATCCATCTGTTCAAACTCTACATTTTACATGTTTCCTAAAAGTTGTTATTTTCTTTATAGCTCTTCTTTATGCAGTTGTTCTATTATGTTGGCTTTTTTCTTGAACTCATTGGCCAAGATATCTTTGATGGTGTTCATAGTTTCTTCAAGCTTAGCTACCTTGACCCACGATATATCCAATGCTTCTCCTATCTCATAAAATGACATGGCATTTGCACCTACAGATGCATTTAGGGTTGATGTTTTATGTATAGAATTTTCCTTTGGGTATTTTATTTCCTTCCACTTGATGCTTCTTTTAGAAGATTCTGGTTTTAGTTATAATTCCCCCCTCTTTATTTTGTTTATTCTTTTCTCAATAGATCTAGTTTTATGTTTCTAATAATAATCCCCCACATCTACTACAGCTTCATCCATCCCTATTTTATGAGATGTATAAGAGAGATTTCTCAGGATGGATGCTAGAGGAGTGCATTCTTCAATGGGGATGGTAACTATGTGTTGGTTTTTATTCATATGAGATATGAGAGATATTTGATATATTATTACAATAATGAGTGTTCCATATATACGGAACATAAGGTGACCATCCATGAAAGGATGCATCCCTTGAATAATCAATAACTACTTATTATTATCATATTTAGTAACCAATAATAATTATATTATTAATCATTATCTTTAGAGAATGTCTTCATGTTGTTGTCCAAACATCAACACTCCCTCTCAACGAGGGAGACATTCTGCAACATTCCACTCTTGTCTTTGAAGTATACAAACTTCACCTTAGACACATGACACTTGTCTGTCAGTCTTGGGAGACATCTCTCTCCCACCTGAACCAAGGAGAAACTTTTTCTGTGATTCTCCCTCTGAGTGAATTAAATCTCTCTAAGATTAGGCTTAGTTTGGGTCCGCATGTAATAGCATATAGCATCTTGAGTCTTTATCATTCCTTTTCAAATCACCATGACTAGGACAAAGACCACACCGAGATCTTTCACCATAGGCACACACCTATGAGTGAATGTCGACTTGATGCTAAAGGACACATGGAAAGCACTTCAAGCACCTCGAGTCCATATTATTCCTTCTCATGATCAAGGAAGGACTATGTCTGGGCCCATTTATCACAAGTGAACCTTTGTGATAAATTTATCCTATCTCCCTTGGTCTACAACCCAATGTAGTAGAAGTTATGCCCGATGTTGAAACATCAACACTCCCTCTTAGCTAGGGAGGTATCTTTCCATAGTAGTACACAACTATTGTCCAGAGACACGCAGCCTCCACAAGTGGTACAAAACCACCATAGTAGTAAAATATTTGTCACACATGACACTCCCAGGTGGACTTCTAGAGGATAATTCCTCTAGGAACACTTAGGGTCAACTCCCCATAGTGCAATACATCAAGGGTCAACTCCCTTGACATGTCCTCATGTTCTCTGAACATGGGATGATGGGATATAAGCCCAAGTGCACTTATTCCTTCTTGAATAAGTGTCCTCATAGATAAACTGAACTCAATTCACAGAGGAGTATTATCTAGAGAAATTTTGTCACACATGGCACTCCATGTGGACTTCTACAGGCTACACCCTCTAGAAACACTAGGGTCAATTCCCATAGTGTATGACATCAAGGGTCAAATCCCTTGACATGTCCTCATGTGCTGTCCACATGGGACATTGGGTTATAATCCCAAACGCACTTATCCCTTCTTGGATAGATGCCCCACTTATCCCTTCTCGGATAAGTATCATCACATATCAAATCAACTCAGTCACATAGGAGTACAATCTGGAGAATGTCTCATAAAGATGCAAACATCAACACTCCCTCTCAGCGAGGGAGGCATTCTCTGCCATGACAAGTCTGTCACGGAAGTAATTAAACTTCAGCCTAGTTTGGTAAGAACATCAGCAACCTACTCATCTGTAGGAAGGTATTGCACCAATATTTCCTTCCTTTTCACCATGTCTCGAATGACATGGTACTTGATCTTAATGTGGTTTGATTTTTCATGAAACACTGGATTATCATATATCTTCACACAACTTTTGTTACCATAATGATCCAAGTGTATATCGATGGCCACCCACCTTTTCCAACTGGCTCAAAATAGTTTTCTGGCAATTTTGGCAATTTACTATTTTTAGCAGGTTTTAACTTCCGGGGCCATTTTGAGGGCCCAAATGAAGGTTTTTCAAGATCTAGGTTCTCAATGATATCTAAATGCATGATTGAGCCCTCAAAATTAATCTCCTTGATGATACCTTTCCAACAAGCTATCACACGCCTAAAATAGAGATCGTATGCAAAAGTTACGACCCCGAGAAGTTGATGTACTCACTTACCCAAACGGGGCCCACATGACTTTTGGCACTTCATCTCCTAGGGTTAGGTTTTTGGATGTCTAGGGTTTTTGGAATTCCTGCTTATTGTAAAAATTCCTTCAGAGCCTCATTGTAATCATCTTCTTGCGAATGCAAGTAGCTGTCACATCTCATCTCAGAGATAAGTTGCCACCATTCTAGCGAGTCTTTCACTCGGTATTTTTACAGTCTCTGTACATTTATTTCAATAATATAAATCATGTATTACTATATATTTGTGGTTATGGTTTCATATTTGATACATTTATGTTATATTATTGGATATACGCGATATCTCTATGCATTTCCTTATTATATCTCTGCTCTCATTTCATGCCGAAAATAATCCGGATCACATAATGAATAATGGTGGAATCTAGCACATGTTCGGATAGATCTACAAGGAGCTTGTGAAGCCACACTACTTCACGTATTGTCATACTTTATGCAATGTATTATGCTTATGTTGTGCTCAACACCACAGAAGTTCATTTCCTGCTACACTGGGAAACCATGAAAGATCCCAAAGTCAAGCAACACCTGAAGGTGCTCTTTCTGTCCACTACGCTCCCTGCCTAATCAGAGTCAATATATTCTTGCGATATCATATCAATACTGGAAGTATATCTTAGACCATGTCGAACTATTCCTTGCAAGTATATCAACATATGTTTCACAACAATCTAGTGTGTCTATCTCAGCTAACTTATAAACTGGCTAAGTGCACTCACTGCATAGAAAATATTTGGTCTGGTGTTAACTAGATACATCAATTATCCAACCAGTTGTCTATACAAAGTTGGATCAATTTCATTTCTTCAGATTCATAATCATTGGTGTAGTCATGGCCTTCAAGTTCAGTATCTCGAACTTCTTGAATATCTCAACTATGTACTTCCCCTGACTCAAGAAGATCTTATCAGTTCTTTTCCACACCTCTAGTCCCAAGAAGTAGTGCATCATACCAAGGTCCTTCATCTAAAAATTAGAGGCTAATGAATACTTACATTCAACAATATGGTTGTCTATATCGGTGAGGAATAAATTATCAACGTAGAGGACCAAAATCAAGGACTCACCATTAACAGTCTTATAGTACAGGTTGTGATCGACAACAGTATTGATGGAGCCCAAAAGCTTGAGGTGGTTGCTTGAGTCCATACAAGGCCTTTTTCAACCTACACACATGAGACTCCTTCTCATGTATCACGAAACCATTTGTCTTCTCGATGTATACTTCTTCCTCAATCTCTCCATTGAGAAAGGTTGTGTTCACATCCATCTGATGTAGTCTCCATTCCATGGATGTTGAAAGGGAAATAATTTTCCGAATAGAAGTGTATCGAGGAACATGAGAAAATGTCTCCTCATAATATATTCCCTCCACCTGAGAGAATCCTCTGGCAACAAATATCGCTTTGTGCTTCTTGATACTCTCATTAGTTGTGTGTTTGATCTTATAGATCCACTTGGAAGTCTCTACATACT
>JZKD02S0705384.1:716893-732413 GCA_000966675.3 Picea glauca | reverse complement strand
TTTTCTTCAGAATTGTTGATTATAGACTTGCATTGTTCTTCAAGCATTCAATATTATCCTCGAGCTTTAGTTCACACATTTCCTTCCAGTTGTATGTAGAGGAAGAATCCTCCATTGCAACTAGTTTGTAATGCATCAATCTATCAAATACTGAGAAAACGAACATGTTATCAAAAATGTATGTTGGATTGTTCACATTTGAACTTGGAGAGGTAGAATCAATGCCCATAATAGGGACATTATACTCAAGTAATGCCATTTTATGAGGAATTCTGTCAATTGTACTTTCTAAAGTAAAAAAAAAATCAACATTACCCATTTCCATATAATTTTTCATACCTCCGTGCTCCTAAACTTCATTCATAGATTCATGTAGGTCTCTTAAAGTTCTGAAAACATTAACTTCATCTTGGGGAACTGTATCAAAACTAATTTCTACAACATCAAATGCAGTTTGTTCAGTACTTCCTCAATGGTTTTATTTTTTTTTGATCTCCTATTGTAAGTTTTAAGAGGGTTTTTTTGGTCATCGGGTCAATAAGTTGATAATTTTCTACAGTGTGCTTTGGAAACTGAACTTAATCTTCTTCTTCTTTTTACTTTCTTCAAGGGAAAAGTGTATTTTTTTAGCCAATAGATGAGGGACTTCTACTACCATGTCTTCAAGCCAATAAATGTCTAGCCTCACGTAGTCACTCAAAATATCAGTCTTATGATGATTCATAATTTTCCTAAGGACAAGTTTAATCAATGACTTGTATAGTCCCTTGGGAAAACCTAGAATTATTAAACCATTCCTGGGAACATATACCTTTTTCCCACATATTTTACTAGCCATCTCAATATTTTCTACCTTGGTTTTTGTTTTGGAGTTAAATGTTGCTCCCCCTATGCATGGAATTTTTGTTTCTCTTGCAAGAAAATAAACTTCTATATAAACAATCTGCCCAAATAGTTTCAGTTCCATAACTATATCATCATAATTACTTATGGCATCATCTAACTCCTCATTTTTGAAATTGAAGGATCAAAACATAAAGTCAAAAAACTCTTCTCTTCTCAAGATATTTAGTTGATCCATATAGATGGTGGCCACCCATCTATTACACTATCTAAAAACATGGGTTTCCACCTTGGCAGTGTTTCTATGAATTTTTGGGTCTTGAACCTCTTGGGCTGTTTTGAGGCCTTAAACGATGCTTTTTGGCTTGGAAGTGCCTAAAATGTAGTGAAAGAAATATTCTAAGCTGAACATAATGTATTTTCCTTGGATAGACCTTTCCAATGAGCTATCATGATCACAAAACATAGATCATATGAAAAATTTACACCTTCAGGAAGTTGACGTATCAACTACCCCCATCGGGGCCTTCAAAATTTTTGGTGTTTCATCTTCCAGGGTTAGGGTTTTGGATTTTATTTATGTTAAAAAGGAATTTGGAGCCTCATTTTAAACATAATCTTCTTGTGAATGAGCATAACGATCACAGATATTCTCAGAGATAAGCTGCCACCATTCTAGCGATTTCATTCACTCTATATTTTTACAGTTTCTGTACATTTATTTCATTAATAAAAAAATGTGCATTACGGAATCTCTGTGTTTATTGTAATATATATATATATGTGTTTTTACTTATTATGTTTCCACCTTCAATTCATTCTCAAAATAATATGAATCAGTGGTATCAGAGCAATCTTCTTCTTGTCTTTTCTTAGTGCATGTCCCCGATGAGGTTAGAGTATAGAGAGTTAGGTCTCAATCTAGTTTATCTTAAGGATAGACGGTCTCTCCATCCCATAAAACCTCCCATGGAAGAAGAAAAGAGAGACGAGGGAGTAGGGGATTCTATCAAGCTGTTGCTCATAGAATCCCTCGCACAATAAATGAAAGAGATGTTGGAGATTTTTTCCCAAATACTTCAACGATTACCAACAATAGCAGACACATCTTCGTCAAGTAGTCACTGTGGAGACACCACCCCATTCAAGGTATAAGTTAATTTTGATATTCCCATATTTGAAGGTCTGATCAATGCAGATGCTTTGGAAAAATGGTTAAATCTGCTAGAAAGTTATTTCTGTTTCCATAATGTTGGATAGTTGGTTTTCATTGATGTCAACAAATGTGATGGATGCATTCAAAGAAGTCTACAAGAATCCCCAGAGGCATGTTCATGAATCTGGAAGTTGTTTGAGGAATAAGGACATGAAGTAGAACGTAAATGCAAGGTAACACACTCATATATGGATAGTCCTCATCATGTTATTTCCAATGGTAGGTGGAACGTCATGTAATTCCTCATGGTTGAGGACTTATGAGGTCATGAAGTTGGAAGCCCTGAAGAATGGTTAAGAAGTCCCTAAATGGTTATAAAAAGATGTTACAAGTCATTAATTAAAGGGTAAATTGATTATGGAAAGAAAGTATAGGTCAACCCTAAAGTTAAGGAAAGAAGTCACTTGGAAAAGTATAAATACACAACAAGAAGCCTCTCATTTGCACTAGCAAGTTTATTGAATATCTATCAAGTGAAAAAGTAATCTATTGGTGAATCTGAAGTGACGAATTTGAGGTTGTGAAGGAGTGAAAATGTGAAGGTCTCACAATTTCATAGGAGAGCGAGGGTTTTTGAGAAATCCTTGTTTGGATGACGCTCGTAGGTCAGACTACTGGAGTCCTGGAAGGCACCCCTGCGGGTCAGGCAGTTCCTTTCATGTGAGGCCCCACATGAAGACAATATTCATCAAGTGAGGCTAAGGAAGATTTGAGGAATGATTCTTGTACCAGGTTGTTGATACCCAAAAAGGTATGTCTGTGTGAGATTTTATACAATAGGGTGACTACAGGTTTAAAGGTATGTCTATGTACATGTTTTGAGGGTTACATGTTGGTGATGTTATGGTGCATGCTTGAGGCATGTCATTGGTATCTTGTTGAGACATCGGTACATGCTTGAGGAACATCTTATGTGCATGGTGTGAGACATATTTTGGTACATGTATAAGGTACATTTCCCGGTGATATTGATGCATGTTTGAGACACTTCTTGATGAGGTCATGGCACATGTTTGAAGTACATGCATTGAATTTTGTGGTACATTCTTGAGGCATGTCTTGGTGATGTTGGTACATGTTGAGAAACATCTTGGTGATGTCATGGCACATTGATTAGAAGCACATATTCCTTATCTTGGTATCCGGTTTGATATATGTCATGGTGATGTTATCACATGCTTGAGGCACTTCTTTGATGATATTGTATTGTATATGGTGTATCACATGATTGAGACATATCACAAGTGATATGGTATATGGATGAGGCACATATCATAGTACATGGTTTATGGTATATCTTGGTACATACATGATATGATATAGGTTGTGGTACATGATTTATGTACATGGTATGGTACAGGTTTTGGTACATGGTATGTTACACATTTTGGTACATGGTTGATGTACATGGTATGGTATAGGTTTTGGTACATGATTGATGTACATGGTATGGTGATGGTTTTAGTATCCATGTGAGTGGATCTAGTTATAGTTTGTTTATGATGATATATCAATGATAGTGATAGGGACAATGACAGGTTGGATGATTGGTTGATCATCAGTTTCAGGTTGATGTGACAATGACAGTTACAAGTTGATGTGATTGTGACAATTATAGGCTGATGTGATAATGACAGTCAAAGTTTGGATGACAAGTTGATTACAAGTTGATGAGATAGTGGAAGTAATAGTATCAATGGTAGTGACAAATTGAGTCTACAATTATATTTCAGGGAGGCAGAATGGGGCAAGAAAAGGGTGTTGTATCCTCCTTCTAGTTGGTGCCACAGAATACATGGAGTTGGATCTTCCTTCAGGTTGGAGCCTGTAAATCATGGGGTTGTAGCCTCCTTTCAGTTGAATCTAGAGAACATAGGGATTTGGAGCTTCCTTCAAGTTGGAGCCTCCTTCCAGTTGTAGTTGGAGAATTCAGGGAGTTGTAGCTTCCTTCAGGTTGGAACCTATAAATAGGGGGTTGGATCCTCCTTCCAGTTTGTGCTAAAGAATTTGGAAGTTGGTTCTTCCTATGAATGTATTATTGATATATATATGAAAACATTCCATGGTTTTCTCCCATTTGGGTTTCCACGTAAATTCTGGTGTATTGTGTATATGTGGTTGTTTATTATGTATTGATGAATGATACCGTTTATGATGCAATGATATATTGAATACATAAGTGATAAAATATTGAATACTGCTGATAAAGTTTAAGTTTATATATACTGTGATTGAAAGTGGTACAAATTTCTTATACAGATTCACCCCTCCCTCTTAGTATTCCAACACATAATTTTTTTGATAGAGAAAAGATCACCTTTTCGCTCCTTAAGGTTGTCCCCCATGTCAAATATTGGTGGGAAAATTACTGGGAGAAACATTCGATGGAGGAGTCTGGAATATTTGGGGCCGATCCCACTTGGGATTTTTTTATGGATGCGATTAAGGAAAAATATTACCCTGCTGGAAACTATAACAACCAATACATGAGATGGACCATGCTGCATCAAGAGAGGGGCCAAAAAATGTCATATTTCACCAATAACTTCCATACCTTGCGCACCAGGCTGGGTATCAAAGAATCCAAGTGACATTTGGTTCTAAAATACCACGGGGCCATACACAGGTACATCCAAAATCAAATGGAGTTTATAGACATCTCATCATTGGGAGTCGCTTATTGATACGCTGTCAAAATTGAGCATAAATTTAAGAAACAAAACAAGAGGGAATTTAGGTCTGCAAATACACACCAACCAAAGTATGGTAATGGCATCCCTAACTCATAGAATATTCAAACTTAAGAAAACCATTCCAATCCACATGAAAGGAAGGGTAAGGAGAAGGATAAGAAATACACTGGGAAGTGGTGCAACTTCCAAAAGATCCCTTGGCTCAAAACTAATAAATGTTGCTCAAAATAGTCATTGGTAGATGATCTCAAAGAAACATAACTGAGACCCAACTTGGAATCTGATTAAAAAAATAATAAAATGAAACAGATCATTGATACAGAACGCACTACTACTGTTGCAGCCACAACAATCCAACCAGAAGAACCAGAGGATCATGAGGAGGGGGAGCACCTCTTCCATTCACATATGTGGGTGAAGGGGACCCCATTGCATTTTATTTTTTATAATGGAAGACATAATAACCTAATCCCAATAGAGGCCATAAAACAATTTCATTTTCTGACAATACCACACCTACAACCATACAACATCAGGTGGCTTCACCAGGGTCGAGATATTCATGTCATCCAACAATGTTTCTTGTCCTATGACATCAAGCCCTTCAAGGATGAGGTGCTATGTGATTTTTCCCCACTGGAAGTATGTGATGTTCTATTAGGCCAACCATATATGTGGAAGAGTCATGCTTTTTATAAGTCTTGAACCCATAACATCATTGTTACTCTAGGGGGTCAACTCTACAGGATACCAGAGGTAGTTTCGACTACTGTCCCAACAAAACAATGTCGTAATGTAATCTCTCATACCACAAAGTTTATCCTCTTCACAATATGGTCAAAAGGTCAAGAGAAGGACATTGCAAACCACTGCAGCCTTGTCGCAAGCATGGATGATTTTAGGGGCTAAATTTTTCTCATGGACTAATTTTCCATGGTTTTTCCAAAAAAAATATTCGCTATTCTAAAAATGATTCACCCAAATTCTATAGGATAAAATTATTTTACCTTAAAAATTGCCAAAATTTTATACAAATTATATATAATCTTTAGAAATTTGAATATTTTTACAAAAATATCGCCAAACATTTATAGTTGTCATATGAAGGATTAGTAAGATTCGCCTAGGTTTCGACATTTTAAAATATGTTTTCATCCTTAAAATCATCCCTGGTCCCAAGACCTTTCTATCCAACATAAGAGGATTGTATAAGGGCACACAAATATTGTTGCTTCACCTACAGGGGTGCCTCCACATTGCCCAATCAAGCAAAGTTATAACAAATCCATTCATACTCCTCATGTTGCATATTCACCGACAGAGTCATCCCACACTCTGGCAGATCATGTAGCTAGATTAGTTGAATGGATCCAACCCCTCCAACAATAGGTTCCTAACAACGTTCGAAAAGCTAAGCAAGAAAACCTTTGCAACAAGGAAAGCAACTCAACAAGGTTCAGATTAAAAAAACGCTTCCCCATCTCCCACAGGAACTTAAAGAAATGGGGACCATTTCTTCCTAAGGGGAAATGAATGATTGAGATGCATATCGGTGGCCACCCACCTATTCCATCGACTCAAAACATGGGTTTCCACCTTGGTAGTTTTTCAATAGTTTTTCAGGTCCTAAACTTTCAGGGTCATTTTGAGGCCTTGAATGATGTTTTTTAGCTCGAAAACACCTAACATGTAGCCAAGGGAAAATTATAGGATTAATGAAATGTAGTTTCCTCATCTAGACCTTTCCAATCAGCTATCATGCACCTCAAACATATATCATATGCCAAATTTATGCCCTCGAGAAGTTGATGTATCAAATACCCCCATCGGGGCCCACAAATCTTTTGGCGTTTCATCTTCGAGGGTTAGGGTTTGGGATTTTATTCCTATTAAAAAGTAATTTGGAGCCTCACTGTAAACATCATATTCTTGTGAATGAGCATAGCCATCACATCTCTTCTGAGAGATAAGATGCCACAATTCTAGTGAGTTCATTCACTCTATATTTTTACAATTTATGTACATTTCTTTCATTAATACAAAAATGTGAATTATTGTATCTCTATGTTTCTTGTAATATATCTGTTTATTTACTTATTAAGTTTCCACCTTCATTTCATTCTCAAAATAATCTGGATCATTATCATACCTATTGGAGAATTCGTTGTGTCTCTCCATGCATTAATACACTCCTGGAATTTGTTGACAACGAAATTCTAATGCTGGGAACCACCTATGTAAACTCCTACGCCCATGGTAGAGGATGCCCCTATTTCAATTGTGGCCATGGTTTTATGGGTTCAAAGTTGAAATGGTTTTTTGAGGAATGCACATTAACAAGAATGGACACTGAGGAATGGGAGATGAGGAATGCATGCTCATGGTAAGGAGACTCTTGGTAGACAATTGAATTTTTTAAAATGATTTAGGGTTATGTTGATATATTTTTCTATAAATATTTTTTATTAAGAAAAGTAAATTAATCTTTATATATAAGATATAATTTATTAAAAATAAATCTTTTACACAACTTGTAGTGCATTTTTATAAGCACACTCAAGTAGATTTGTAGCATTTGTTTACAATGGACTTGGAATTTTTGAGAATTAATGAAAAAATTCCATCCTATGAATGAGGGGAAGTACTCAGGGATTTTCCATGGGCATTGTAACTTGGAAAATAAAAAACTATTTTCAGAATGTTTTAGGGTAATTTTGAAAGAAAAATAACAAACATTTCCAACTATAATACAAACACACACACTCAATATCAAATTAAATGATAAGAAATATATCTTGCATGCATTTGAAATCAATCATAGGTGTGGGAGACTTACATGGAATTCAATTTTCTAAGATTCTGGGACTCGAGCAACGAATCAACATACAAAGTTAACATTTGTATGTTTCCACATAGCTTGTCAAACATGGTTTCTAGGTTGTTATAAGATATTCCATATTAGCATCAATCATACACAATGGATCAACATCCATTTTCATTCATCTTCCTATGAAAACCATTCATATGGGATAAGTAAGAACCATTTAGGGTTTAGGCTACCATAGGGTTGCATAACATGTCAAGAGCGTGTAGTTTTATAGTGAAAGTGTGCATTTGTCATTATCAAGGTGTGGATATTCCTCCTTACTATGTAAACATGAAATCCCATGCCCTCAACATGAAATTTCAAATTGAGGCATGCATTTTTCTCTTAAAGGGCATGGATTTTCCTCAATGCCATGTTTCATGTAATTTCATAAGGTCAACATAAAATTACCAACACAAGGCATGCATTTTTAATTTTCCCTATTTTCATGCATTTGTTGGACACACCGACTACACTAAGAGGGGGGGTGAACAGTGTAGGGATCTTTTTACCAAAACTTCCCCTTCACAAGACTCCTTAGCTGGCAATCACCATTAACTCATTACTTATTGCTGTCATTTATAACCAGTTAAATGTGACCATACATCAATAACATATATCAACAACATATCATCAATAAATCATCACCACAAGGAACACAAAGAACACAAGATGTGTGTACAATTTTATTTTTATTACGAACTACAATCCTTGGGTTCATCAACAACAATTGAATAGAGTACAACTCTACAAGAGAACCAACTCTATAATGCAAGACTCAACTTACACCCTTAGCACCAATTGAGATGAGGCAAAAATCCTCAACAAATATCAATCTGTCAATAGGTATGCGACCTATTGGTAGTGCAACAAGCATATGTACATGCCCTACCAGTAGTACAACTCGCGTATGTATGTGGCCTGTCTGTACTACAACCTGCATATCACATCTGAGCAACTAGGATTTTATTTTCAAGATCAACTCAGATCCTCTCCAACCTTCAATCAAATTCTCTTGTCTTTCATTATCCAGTTTGACCCATAACCGGTCACAACACATCCAAGCTCTCCACAAACTTACTCATGCTCCTCAACCATACAATATGAATGCTACTCAATCATGTATAAGAAATCAACATATTATGGAAATCATATTAGTACTGAATCATAAGATTGCTTCTCACTCCATCAACCAACAAAAACCACATCACAACAACCATATCAAGAATTCCTTAAGAATTCACTACAAAACATGCAACAATATCCATCAAGAAAACAATGTTAACATACCAGAGTCTCAGTGGCATATCTGAGCCCCTAGAATGCATATCTAGAATCTATTTTAGTCATCAGGAGCTTGTCATTAGCTCAACCGCAAGTCTTCGTGACTTCATCCACTATACACACCCTATCCTCATTCAGCCCACGCATGTATGCGCCTTGGCTCACTGCAGACCACATATACCTCAGAAAATAGGGTTTCTGAACTTCCAAGAATTTTTACATCATTATCTCAGACTCACTGAAACTTTGATGCATCCATGGGATCCTCTAGATATCCATTCTCTCAGAATAAATCTTCAATACATGCTCAAGAGATACACACAAGAGATACACAAAATATGCTCTTACACAAGAGACCCTTGCCTCTTTTTTATACTTTCCATGTGGCTTCCTTAGAAGCATATTCTAGGTTACTTAACTCATTTCTAGGTCTCTTAACCCATTTCTAGGTCACTTAACCCATTTCTAGGTCACTTAACCTATTTTCCTCATTTTTAGGGTTAACCAATTTCCATAATTAGAATTTCTCCATTTCTTTATCATTTAAATATTCCTCCTTGACTTTGTCACCTTTCTTTACCATTTAAATAATAATTTATTCTTTTCAATCACTTTGACTTCTTTGACCTCTTGGGGCTTCAAGCCAACATATGAGGGTCCTCCAACTTCATAAGGCCATAACTCTCAAACCATGAGGAGTTAGGTGATATTCCACATACCACTGGAAATGGCATGAAAAACACTATCCATATAGGATAGTTCCACCAACAACTTCACTAATATTCATCTCATTATTCTACATATAAGCATGGGTTCTCCAAGCATACTTCTAGGATAACTCAACCGTAAAGTGTTTTCCCATGAGGGTTATCACCATAAGGGGACCACTTTGGAGTTCATCCATTTGTACATATTATCAACTGTTCATCCATTTGTACACCTTATCAACCATGATAAGACAATAAAGATTCATCTTTACATCAATCCAGCAATGCATCATATACCAATGAAACCACATCGATCCATCTTCATCTATGCATCATGTATCAATGACAAATCATTGATCCATCTTCATCAATATACTATGATAATACATGTATACATCAAACCTTTGACCTTTGACATCGTTCAATCATCCTTTGGCATCAACCAGTTCCTTGACATAAATCCTTTGACATCAATCAATCAATCATCCTTTGGCATCAATCAAACCAATCATCCTTTGGAATCAATCAATCACTTGACATCAATCCTTTGACATCAATTAATTAAACCTTTGACATCAATTACAACATGATTCAACAACATTTTATGATTTTTTTCCTTTTTAGGGCATGCATTTTTCACCATGGGGTGTGAATAATTTATGTGAATGAATGGATGTTTGATAATCTTATATATCCCTAATATAATCATACCAATTTCACCATTTGGTGTGTATTTCCCTCAGTCTAGCGTGCATTTCAACAAGGGTAGTTTTAACAATTTGACCTCTTTGTTTTACAAGGCAAATTTTACCCTTTATGAACAACAAAAGGTTTTTTGTCTGAAAATTCCCACTATGTCCTCTAAATTTCATTCCGAATGCACAAAATATTTTATTCCTTATTGTAGGATGGGTATGTTACAATTTCCTACCCATCCAATCCTCATTGTTTCCATTATTGATTTTTCATGCTAACGATTTGGAAAATAATGGAAGGATTTCAGTTTCCTTTGTTTCAAAAAACCATAATTCAATCTTGTTATAGTTTCCACATCTAAAAATTCACACTCATAGATAAGAAATACATTTTTTTCTTTTAAATGCTAATTTCATCCCTTGTGCAAAATGCACACCATGCATCACAAAAATGCACACCCAAGTCTTAAAACACCTCAAATTTGAGTGATTCAAGTTGTTGAGGG
Organism: Picea glauca; assembly: GCA_000966675.3. Classification (NCBI taxonomy): domain Eukaryota; kingdom Viridiplantae; phylum Streptophyta; class Pinopsida; order Pinales; family Pinaceae; genus Picea; species Picea glauca. The sequence goes on along the minus strand of JZKD02S0705384.1, from coordinate 721,603 downwards.
TGTCTTATATCATTTACACCTGTGTACATATTTTTATTTTCATTTTCAAACATAAATGTGGTTTCCGTGTAAAAGAGGAAAAATATGCCTTGTAAATTGAAGGACCAAAACAAATAGAAAGTGACCTAATGGAAATGCACACCCATGCTTCTATATAGCTCCAAATTTAGTTATAAGAGATTTGGGGTGAATATAATATAATTATAAATCTATTTGTATCACCCTAAGTGAAATTTAAAATGAAATGGGAATTCTACCTTGAACGAATATTGAAGACTTTCTATAAAATGGAGGGTAAAACTATCTTTTTGTAAAATGCACGCCAAGGAATCACTTGACCTACAAATTGAGCAATTCAAATTGTGGAATTTTTGTTTTATCATTTTACATATCGTAATACATTTAAAATTTCATTTTCAAACCAAAAATCCTCTTCTATGTATAGAGGCTAAAAATTTCCTTGTAAATGCAAAAAAATGCATAAAGGAGAAAACGCATGAAAAAGGATGAAAATAGGGCATGATGAAAAATGCACGCCTTACCAAGAAAAATCCATGCTTGGTGTTGGAAATTTAAATGTTACAAGCTACACGACTATGGATATATTGTAAACCCTAAAGAATATATACTAGGGTGATATCTCAAGTTTTTTAACCCTTTCCCTATTTTCAACAATATTAGATTTTGACACAGTGTGAAAGGTTGGAGGATGCATGCCAACCATTTAACAAAAATTTTTATAAATGTTGGAAGGATGTTCCCCAACTATTTGACCAAATCGAAGCCACAAAGTTGTTTCCCTTTCCTATAATTCCTCTCACATGGGGTCATATCCCCTCTTCCTCTCTATTATGTGTATTATGTTTTTTGGCCGATAAAAATGCATTTACATGTGTGAAAGTGGTTGAATGTATTCGTATATTAGTGGTTGAATATATTTGTATATTGTACTTATATTACTTCATTGGATTTTTTTGTAAAAGTTAATTACAATGCCATATAACATTACTCCATATGAAAATTATAGGATGATTCAAATATTATTTGTGGCATTGGAAGCAAAGGGGGGTATGAATACAGTCCTTTGGTAACTTAGTACTCATTATATGTTTTTGTATTGATTATATTTATATAAATTTCTATCCTTTTAATATTTTTTACATACTCTAATATTATTTGATTGTTTGTAATATAAAGAAAGGGCATACTAAGTGTGATCTTTGGAATGTGCCAAGTACTAGTAGAAATCTCGTTGTACACACTGAGGAAGATGAAGAGAATAACAGAGATCAAGATAGTCCTACAAAATAATATGACTGATCTAGATCTAGATTGGATCATTATATTATTTTTTCATCTATCTCAATTCTTTCAGAGTGGAAAAGATTGGAGGAATTAGCTTGCAAGGTCATTTTAGTGGCAGGTCCCAATTTGGAAAATTGGGGTTCAAAACCTTCTGGAGCCATCTTGAGGCATTAAATGATTTTTTTTTGGGTTCTAATGTTAAAAAATTATGCACACCCCCTTGATAGTGTTATACACTCTGATACCTTTCCAACGGTGCATACTGTGCACAAATCAGAGCTCATATGCAAAAGTTATACCTCCCACAAGTTGACCTACCGTGTTGACCACCATGGTACAAGATGATGCTATGTCATCCCCCATTACTCACGCATATGGGGCTATCCATGTATGTAATTTCAAGAATATTCTAGAAGTTCCAAGGCCCTATCACAATTGAGGGTTGAGGAAGTAAAAAACGTATCCCTAGATGGCCATCGAGCTATGTTAAATATCGGGCCACTAGGAGGAGAAGGGGTTCCAATATTTTGCATTGCATCTTGTTACATAGTTGAGAAGAACATATGAGAGTGATATTCTATGAGCATAAAATAGGACGAGAGATTCTATAGTAGCCATACAGACCATAGGTCAAAGGAAACTCCTCAGAGAGTGCCTCTTGCTTTATACTTGAATCATTTATATACCAGAGAAAAGAGAGTAGATCAACCTCACCTTATAGTTGGGTTTTCTCCTGTACTAGGTTTCCCAAGTCACATCTTGTGTTTATTTGTGGATGGTGTGAATGTATTTTACCGTTCTCTATTTTCCACATTTTATCTATTTCATGCATAAACATAAAATTAGTAACTAATATTCTGTAGATGTAAAGAAAAATTAACCTTAATAGTAAAGACTTTTGTAGTTTATTAGATATATTATGACAAAATGTTCTAGTGGAATATCCATGAAAATTTATAGGTCAATGAAATTGATAATAGTACAATTGAGAATGATGGTATAAATAGATCGATCCAGGACACCTTTTCTCCAATGGATGAAAATTTTCATGATATTCATGATGTACCTTTGATTGAGAAGTCACAACAACCCATTTATGAAGGCTCAAAGAAAAATATTCTCTAATGTATATTGTTGTTGGTGAACTTGAAGGTATTGAATGGTTTTTCAAACACTTGTCTCACCCAGATCCTGAGGTATGTAATATAATTTGTCACATAAACATAAAAAGGTCTAATTTTGTTCCTCTATTCTTAGTGTTGTTAATTAATGTGTAAATTAAGGATGCAATATTTAATATTAATATTCTTTACATTAACTAGTTACATTTTACGTTGTATATTGTTAGGTGAATTTCTCCTATCATCATAAAATAATTTACCTTGCACATACTAAGAATTATCTACCATTATGAAAGATATTGAAATGGAGTATCAAGATATTGATGCATATCCTAATGATAATACTATATATTATGGACAACATGCATAAAAATGAAATTCCCACAATGTCAAATAAGTAGATATCGAATAGATCAAGTAACACAACACATGCCTTGCAAGGGTCTTCATCATATTCCCATAATTCCACATTTTCAACGATTGTTCAGGTGCCAAAGTATAACATAGTTTATGGATTACCATGCACATAAAAAAAGTGAAGATGGTTTTCTTCGAATGCCTGTATATAGTTTTGCATTTAGTAACATTTAATAATGATGTCCATTTTTTAAATAAGAACCTCATAATATTAGGATTTCATTGGAAGTTTATGGTGTCAATCCATTTGGAGAGGTCAAGTCTATTTATTCAATGTGTCCTATTTTTGTTATAAACAATAACCTTCCTCCTTAGATGTCAATAAACAGGGAGAAAACAATGTTGGTGTTATGACATCCATAACAACCAACTAAAATTCTTGAGCTTCGAGGATTTTAGTGCGTACCCACCTACCAAACTTTCAACAAGGTACTCATCACTACTAACCTAACTAGCTATGAATTCATAAAAATACCTTTTGTACATGATCTCTGAAGTGGATCTCAGGAAATATCGACCAATACTGAAGCCTTCAAGATACATTGATAAATGCCCCCCTCTCCATATCCACTCGAATATTAAACCTTCTCGGGAAGCCCTTTTACAATGATAAGAAGATTCCTTACCTATATGACCCTTGTTTAAGCATTGCCATGCTATAATGGATAGTGTCACATTGTTTATTTTTCCTGACCACCTCTTCTGATGACAAAACTATATCAAGGGTATCATTGAGTTTCAATATCGTATGGGTAGCACACCTAGTGAGCATGCCTTTCCCAACCACTTTCCAAATATGATACCCCATTTGATGCAAGGGCCATATTTCTTTTCCAATCATCCCCTATGTTTAGAATACGTGTCGTGAAGAGAATAGCCTTCAAATTGTTCGTAAATCAATTTTTGTAAGCATATAAAGGTGGACCATTCACCCTGTATCTCTCATACTTTGTACATGATTTTAGCCAATGCGCACTTTTCATGCGCCCCCCCCCCTCCCTTTTCTGTCATCGAACAGATTGGAGGAACTTCCCCCAAATATGCCAACACCCCTTCACGATGAATTATTTGACGAAAAACATGTACACAAGTTGAGTAAGATGCAACATGGAATCTATTTTGCACATACATGTTAGAAGGAGACTAGTCCTCAAATATTTCAAGAACCAAAGATTGTGTAATGTGTAAGGTGGATCCCTAACACAATTATGCACTCCAATTCAATCAAGCACAAATATTTACTACACATTATACACGCTATGTGGCCTCATTTCATTGACTCACATTTTTCGAAGAGTACTTCTTCATCGCTGGAGAATGCAATAAGGTTTTCATATGTGTTGTCATTAATACTATCCCTGGTGACACTACCCAAGTTGTATGATCAGGAAATCACCTCGTTGGTACATGATTGGTTATCTCCTTCATATGATCTACTTCATCATCCCAATCAATCCTTTTGATGATGATATCGTAACCTTATAAGGTTAACACTTCACGTGGCCTTACGACATACGACAACTTGTTCAAACTGGTAAAGTAAATTCATAGGTGAAATAGTAGATAACATGGGCTATAAAAAGGAATTGATATATAAAACTTGTCAATTAATTGGTTGCTTGTTCTCCTTAACACATTTCTCAAAGGAAAACAAATATTTAAAAACTAATCATTGCCGAGAGAGTTCGAACCCTCCTAATGATCTGAATAAATTATCATGATAGAAGTATTCGATGATGAAGAAAAAGCACCCTCTCGAGGTTAGCTCAACATGTGTTTCTATCTCGTAATAAAATCTCTCTCGATTAATAAAATAATGAACCCTGGGCTATGTAAGAAAACATAAACACATCAGGTTTTTATTCGA
>JZKD02S0705384.1:654346-695230 GCA_000966675.3 Picea glauca | reverse complement strand
TGTAGAAAAATAATTTTCATCTTTTACCTCTCCTTCAGGATCTACCTGTTCTTCATGATGCAATTGCTCATTGAACTCATCCATGTCTCCCTCTGTCTGTTCTCCTGCTGCACTTGCTCTATCCTCAATGTCTCCTACTGGTTTCTGGACTATCTCCAGACTCCAAACTTCTTTCCCTGTTCCAAAAATTGCTCGAAATGAAGGCTGGGAATTCTGTTTTTGAAGATTTGGTCGTTGGGTAGCAGTTTCAGACTTGGATGTAATATCGTCAATGAAAGTCTTTCTTCCTCCCTTTCCTTTTCCCTTGCCACCTGTAGGGTTAGTGTCTTTGGGGTATTTCATGCATTCTTTTTATCTAACGAAAATAAATCACAAGTGGTTTTGAAATCTATAGCTATCTTCCCCGGCAACGGCGCAAAAATGTTGGTCACTATAATTTCCTAATTGAATTTAAACATTCAAGTGATACATAAATTATCAACCCAGGGAAGTCTTTTATTTCAAATATAGCCATGCACTGTATATGCTCAATTCCAAAAGCAACTTAGTGTTGTAGTAAAGAAATTTATACTAACTATACTTGCTTGAATGAACTGAAGCTATGAATTAAACCACAGGAAAGTAACTTCCCTTATTGCAGTTCCTTAAAGATCAATCTAAGAATCCTGGATTACATTAAAATAATACTTGCAATGGGAAAGAACAACTATTCTACAATCAGAGAATAGAACCCTTACTCTCAACAGAGACTTCAACATTAACACTCTTTCATGAAAACAGTAATGCAGAAAACAATTAAGGGATCCCTAACCCAGTTTCTGGCTAACACCAATGAAAGCCTACAAAGAACATGATGGTTTGGTTCTTTCCTTTCTGAGCAGGAACCCTTGATCCAATCCCTGGCTAACACACACTTGTAGGGGTAAATGAAATCTACAGAAGACAAGGTGTCATGATTCCTTCCTGTCTGAGCAGAAACCCTTTAACCAAATCTCTGGCTAGCACACTTGCAACAGTAAATGAATTCTACAGAGGGTATGATATTCCGGTCCCTTTCTGTCTGAGCAGGAACCTTTAACCAATTCTCTGCTAACCTCATAAGATCATCACACAAGATTGCTGATAAAAAGAATTACAAATTCCATTCAATTAAACTAAGACAGAGTCAGTAGTGTTTCAGCAAAGCGGGATCCATTAAAAACATTGTTTCAGCAAACGACAGTTAAACAAAGCATGAACATAAATTATACTAATCACACTTCTAACTAATGGGTGAATCTTGTGAAGAAGGTGGCCCTCCCTTCTCACGAGACACCCCTGAATGAAAAGCTAGAGAAGGATACTCAAAGCAGTCTTATATTCATCTGTCGAAATATCACATTACAAATTGAAAGAATAGAATACATCCCGCTTCTCTGGAGTTTATTCAATGCATCAAAACTTGGATACCTTGAATGGTGATTTCCTCTTGATTTAAAGAGGAAATTCCTTCGATACAATCATTAAAATGCATATCTGAATCCTATCCTAAATCGGATCTTCTTTCTAAATCAACATAGGATGTCCTATTCTCACGCAACCGAATGCTATTACAAGAACTGAATGAGGTATTGCTGTTATGGCTGGTGTAACATATTCTTCTCATTGTTGTTGATGCTGTTTTAGCATCGCAATTCGCGGGCTGTTTCAGCCACAAGAATTGCGTTCTGACTGCGTTAACCGCTGACTGTGGTGGCTGTGTTTCAGCATTGTCGGTTCTGGTGGTTTCCTCTGTGTTTCAACATCTACAATTCTGATCTGTGTAACAACTCTGTGTTTTAGCATCTGCGTCCTTGAACTGTGTAGCAGCTCCGTGTTTCGGCATCTGCATCCTTGAACTGTGTATCAGCTCCGTTTTTCAGCATATGCGACCTCGAACTGTGTAGCAGCTCCGTGTTTCAGCATCAGTTTAGCAACAATGACCTTGGACAGTTCTATGTTTCAGCACATGCCTCAAATGCTAATCTGCAGTTATGGACACTTATGCACTTCTAATCAATAGTTAAGTACGAGAGTGATGTAAAATATCATGCAAAACAGATTAAATGTATAGTAATGAGAAGGGACGTTGTATACCTTTGAGATGATCAGATAAAGTGATAGTATGGGTCTAAATATAGGTGATCAAGAGTATAATGGTGGCAAAAAGTATAGGCAAAAAGGTACATTGTGTGGTCCTAACACATATTTGTTTTCCTGCAAATTGATATAGAACCAATGGATGGTATTTCTATAGTGTGGGACAACGATGTAATATTCTAAGAAGTCAAGACTTGAATATGACAACAATGGTTGTAGTAGGCATTGGAAATCAAGGGTCATTATCCTTGATATGAGAACCCTTATTTCCCTGTCTCTAGAAGGGGGACCTGGTTAGTGGACAGTGAGATCAAATGGTAGGTAGCATGATCTATTTTGAAGTCAAGAGTCAAGGGGAATCATATAGCTCTTGAAAATAATTAAACATGGAGGACACGACCTTCCAAACATGATGTCATGGAGTGACATCACCAGAAATGATGCTCCGAGACAGGTAGTCTTTAGGAGCAATGTACCTCCTCATGCCAAATATAAGAAACAAATTTCAGTAACCATGAATGGAAGCTATGGTGATGGACCCTTTGATGGAGGAATATACAATATGAAACTCAGAGAGAGCAGTTATAGGAATCTTTGTACATGATTTGAGCCATGAGATCTTGAGGGAGTAGGCATGGCAACAGTTCCAGTGTATGTAGAGGCACTCCGAGAGAGGAACGCAGTACTACATACAGAGGGATCAGAGATTGAGTTACCTCTAGAGGAGGAAGAGCTACCTTCAGTGTTAGAGGGAGTAGAGACAAATGAGGAGTCACCTCCATCTCCAGAGGGAGAAATTATTGAGATAATCTCAATTCTAGATAGAGCAGTTGCAAAGGAAGAAATTGTAGAGAGAGAGTGGAGGAGCCAACTCCACATAGATCAGCCCCAGAGGAGGGCAGTTTCTAACAGAGTAGAGAAGATACTCTGAGTATCAATGTTTAGTAGTTATAGAGTCCCAGAGGGAAAGTATGTAGAGACTTCCAAGTGGATCTATAAGATCAAACACACAACTAATGAGAGTATCAAGAAGCACAAAGCGATATTTGTTGCCAGAGGATTCTCTCAGGTGGAGGGAATATACTATGAGGAGACATTTTCTCATGTTCCTCGATACACTTCTATTCAGAAAATTATTTCCCTTTCAACATCCATGGAATGGAGACTACATTAGATGGATGTGAACACAACCTTTCTCAATGGAGAGATTGAGGAAGAAGTATACATTGAGAAGACAAATGGTTTCATGATACATGAGAAGGAGTCTCATGTGTGTAGGTTGAAAAAGGCCTTGTATGGACTCAAGGAACCACCTCAAGCTTTTGGGCTTCATCAAAACTGTTGTCGGTCACAGCCTGTACTACAAGACTGTTAATGGTGAGTCCTTGATTTTGGTCCTCTACATTGATAATTTATTCTCACCGATATAGACAACCATATTGTTGAATGTAAGTATGCATTAGCCTCTAAGTTTGAGATGAAGGACCTTGGTATGATGCACTACTTGTTGGGACTAGAGGTGTGGAAAAGAACTAATGAGATCTTCTTGAGTCAGGGGAAGTACATAGTTGAGATATTCAAGAAGTTCAAGATACTGAACTTGAAGGCCATGACTACACCAATTATGATGAATCTGAAGAAACAAAATTGATCCAACTTTGTATAGACAACTGGTTGGATAATTGATGTATCTGGTTAACACCAGACCGAATATTTTCTATGCAGTGAGTGCACTTAGCCAGTTTATAAGTCAGCTGAGATAGACACACTAGATTGTTGTGAAACATGTGTTGAGATACTTGTGAGGCATAGTTTGACATGGTCTGAGATATACTTCCAGTATTGATATGATATGGAAAGAATATATTGACTCTGATTAGGCAGGGAGCATAGAGGACAGAAAGATCACCTTCAGGTGTTGCTTCACTTTGGGATCTTTCATGGTTTCCTAGTGTAGAAGGAAATAAACTTCTGTGGCATTGAGCACAACAGAAGAATAATACATTGCATAAAGTATGACAGTACGTGAAGTAGTGTGGCTTCACAAGATCCTTGCAGATCTATTCGAACATGTGCTAGATTCCACCATTATTCATTATGTGATTCGGATTATTTTCGGCATGAAATGAGAGCAGAGATATAATAAGGAAATGCACAGAGATATCGCGTATATCCAATAATATAACATAAATGTATCAAATATGAAACCATAACCACAAATATATAGTAATACATGATTTCTATTAATGAAATAAATGTACAGAGACTGTAAAAATACCGAGTGAAAGACTCGCTAGAATGGTGGCAACTTATCTCTGAGATGAGATGTGACAGCTACTCGCATTCACAAGAAGATGATTACAATGAGGCTCTAAAGGCCTTGTTACAATAAGCAGGAATGCCAAAAACCCTAAACATCCAAAAACCTAACCCTAGGAGATGAAGTGCCAAAAGTCATGTGGGCCCCGTTTGGGTAAGTGAGTACATCAACTTCTCGAGGTCGTAACTTTTGCATACGATCTCTATTTTAGGCGTGTGATAGCTCGTTGGAAAGGTATCATCGAGGAGATTAATTTTTGGGGATAAATAATGCCTTAAAATATCATTGAGAACCTAGATATTGAAAAACCTTCATTTGGGCCCTCAAAATGGCCCCGGAAGTTAAAACCTGCTAAAAATAGTAAATTGCCAAAATTGCCAGAAAACTGTTTTGAGCCAGTTGGAAAAGGTGGGTGGCCATCGATATCCACTTGTATCATTATGGTAACCAAATTTGTGTGAATATATCTGATAATCCAGTGTTTCATGACAAATCAAACCACATTGAGATCAAGTACCATTTCATTCGAGACATGGTGAAAAGGAAGGAAGTATTGGTGCAATACCTTCCTACAGATGAGTAGCTTGCTGATGTTCTTACCAAACTAGGATGAAGTTTAAGTACTTCCGTGAAAGACTTGGCATGGTAGAGAATGCCTCCCTCGCTGAGAGGGAGTGTTGATGTTTGCATCTTTATGAGACATTCTCCAGATCGTACTCCTATGTGACTGAGTTGATTTGATCTGTGATGATACTTATCCTAGAATGGATAAGTGGGGCATCTATCCGAGAAGGGATAAGTGCGTTTGGGATTATAACCCAATGTCCCATGTGGACAACACATGAGGACATGTCAAGGGATTTGACCCTTGATGTCATACACTATGGGAGTTGACCCTAGTGTTTCTAGAGGGTGTAGCCTCTAGAAGTCCACATGGAGTGCCATGTGTGACAAAATTTCTCTAGATCATACTCCTCTATGAATTGAGTTGAGTTTATCTATGAGGACACTTATTCAATAAGAAATAAGTTCATTTGGGCTTATATCCCATCGTCCCATGTTCAGAGAACATGAGGACATGTCAAGGGAGTTGACCCTTGATGTCTTGCACTATGGGGAGTTGACCCTAAGTGTTCCTAGAGGGAGTAGCCTCTAGAAGTCCACCTGGGAGTGTCATATGTGACAAATATTTTACTACTATGGTGGTTTTGTACCACTTGTGGAGGTTGCGTGTCTCTGGACAATAGTTGTGTACTACTATGGAAAGATACCTCACTAGCTAAGAGGGAGTGTTGATGTTTCAACATCGGGCATAACTTCTACTACATTGGGCTATAGACCAAGGGAGATATGATACATTTATCACAAAGGTTCACTTGTGATAAATGGGCCCAGACGTAGTCCTTCCTTGATCATGAGAAGGAATAATATGGATTCGAGGTGCTTGAAGTGCTTTCCATGTGTCTGTTAGCATCAAGTCGACATTCACTCATAGGTGTGTGCCTGTGGTGAAATATCTCGGTGTGGTCTTTGTCCTACTCATGGTGATTTGACAAGGAATGATAAAGACTCAAGATTCTATATGCTATTACATGCGGACCCAAACTGAGCCTAATCTTAGAGAGAGTTAATTCACTCAGAGGGAGAATCACAGAAAAAGTTTCTCCTCTGTTTAGGTGGGAGAGAGATGTCTCCCAAGACTAACAGACAAGTGTCATGAGTCTAAGGTGAAGTTTGTATACTTCAAAGACAAGAGTGGCATGTTGCAGAATGTCTTCCTCGTTGAGAGGGAGTGTTGATGTTTGGACAACAACATGAAGACATTCTCTAAAGATAATAATTAATAATATAATTATTATTGATTACTAAATATGATAATAATAATTAATTATTGATTATTCAAGGGATGCATCCTTTCATGGATGGTCACCTTATGTTCCCTATATATGGAACACTCATTATTGTAATAATATATCAAATATCTCTCATATCTCATATGAATAAAAACCAACACATAGTTACCATCCCCATTGAAGAATGCACTCCTCTAGCATCCATCCCGAGAAATCTCTCTTATACATCTCATAAAATAGGGATGGATGAAGCTGTAGTAGATGTGAGGGATTATTATTACAAACATAAAACTAGATCTATTGAGAAAAGAATAAACAAAATAAAGAGGGGGGAATTATAACTCAAACCAGAATCTTCTAAAAGAAGCATCAAGTGGAAGGAAATAAAATACCCAAAGGAAAATTCTATACATAAAACATCAACCCTAAATGCATATGTAGGTGCAAATTCCATGTCATTTTATGAGATAGGAGAAGCATTGGATATATCGAGGGTCAAGGTAGTTAAGCTTGAAGAAACTATGAACACCATCAAAGATATCTTGGCCAATGAGTTCAAGAAAGAAGCCAACATAATAGAACAACTGCATAAAGAAGAGATATAAAGAAAATAACAACTTTTAGGAAACATGTAAAATGTAGAGTTTGAACAGATGGACAATATAAATCAGAGAATACATCAGGAAGAGATAGAAGCTCTCAAGCTTAAATATTCATTGGAAGTGGAGCATCTCAAGACCACACATTCACAAGATATGACAAGATTACATGCAAAACACTTGGAAGTAAGCATCTACAACGAGAAGCTAGAAGACATGGTTTGAAAGTTGCAGCATGATAATCAACTTTTGGAGAAGACTATAGAAGAAAACCAAAAGGGGGATATCATCCCAGGAACAATTAAAGAAGAGGGTAAGGATGCCAATGAATAAATCATAAGTGCACATAAGGAGTGCTTCTGTTTATTGAATGAAATCCAAAGGAATAGAGGAGAACAACTCAAGGTATGTGTACAAAGGGGAAACATAAAGGAAAAGTACAAAAAGGCTGGAAATGTCTATGACAAAATCATATACTGGAAAGATGTGTATGATAATCCACCTGGTACCCTACCAGTCTATTAGGTGATTTATATGTACTAAAAAAGACACTAAACTACCCTTAATTAAATTGTCAACTCAGGGTAAGTAAACTTAGAGTTGTAGAAAAATATATGCCAAAGGTAAATGGTTCGTAGGAGTATAGTCTAACTAAAGAAATAAGCTATCTAAGGATAATCTACTCAAGCAAACCTATCTAATGAGCAAACCGTACTAAGAAAAATGAAACTAGGTAACCTAAGTACTTTTGGGACAAGGATCGATGGATGGTTCCTAAGAAAGCAAGTAAAACCCTATGTAAAGAAAATTAGTTCAAAAATAAGAAAAAACAAACCACTATGCATAATAAGAAAATGACAAAAGAAAACTTCTTTAACTTGCCAACCTACATCCAATGAGCAACTACCCTATGAAAGAAAATAAATAAGCAACTAAGCAAAAGCACCTATCTAACCTATTAAAGAAAATAGAAAAGTAAGCAAAGACACCTAACTAACCTACTAAATAAAAAGACAAGTAAGCAAAGACAACTAACTTACCTATGAAAGCAAAAGACAAATAAGCAAAGGAAACTAACCACTGCAAGCAAAACTTCTCATTGAAAAACTATCTAGCCTAAGAGGCAAGCGAACTAAATGCCTAATACAAAACTATTTCTAATGCATGAAATCAAATCTAAATGCTCAATGCAATGCATGAAAGGAAATCTATTCTATTGAAAGCAAGAAAGACTATCATCTAAACTTATGAAAACAAGAAACTATCTCTTCTAATCTACAAAAGCAAGAAACTATCTTTAATCTATGAAACACTCAAATGTAATGTTGGTGGTTGTGTGAATACCTTCGGTGGTGACGGATGATATCTCGATGACACTTGACAACAAAGGACAGTTCTAATGGTATAAGCTCAATACTAATTTCAATGGCAAAATGAAAGGTGTGAAGTAAATAGTCCAATGAAACCTTAGCCATGATAAAAGTAATGTTAAATACCCTACATATTCATGTATAAACCATCAACATCATGATGAGATCATCATTATCTAATTAAGAAATTCAATTTCATCTTAATCTATGAAAGGAAATTGCGTGAAAGGAAACTATACTATGTCTAGTTTAATCATTCAAGCTATGATAAGAAAATGACTGAAAACGAAAATTAAAAACATGATATTAAAAAGTCAATTGACAATTACATTTAACCAATAAATAAGCAAGAAAAATCTATCTAAAACTGAAGTAAGCAAGCTATGATTCAAAAAGTGGAAGCAAATCTATCCATCCATCAATCTTTGTTAGAAGAAACTTAGATTAAGACTATGCTCTATTCTAATTAAAAATCTGTTCTAAGCTTGACTGTAAAAATATAAAAGAAAGCACAATTTATCATCTAACTACATGCAAGGTTAGTATAGTTAGAGAGAGACTTGCAAGCCTTTTCTAATCTATGAGATTAATGCATGTTAATACATCTCATCATTCTAACTTATAAAAGAGAAGCAAATCAGTTAAACTAGAACAAATTAATTAACTAAATAAAAATATGCATGTACAACAAATAAAGAAAGAGAAATTAAATTAATAAATGCATAAATCAACATGAAGAAAGTTACCAGACTACTGGTGCCCCCCCGAGCAAGTCATGGTCACTCTTTAAAAGAACACCATGACTTCAACAGGCCAAATTCACCATAAAAATCCAAAAACGCAGTTTTGGCACTATTCTGGCAATATAAAACTAGAAACAGAGCAAAATCGTTTTTCCTGGCAATTCTAATGCTTATGCTACTTGGTTAACAATATAATGATCATCCTATTGGTATTTATAAGCTTACAACCCAGGTGGTCGACCATAGAAGGGTTGAACCACCTCTAAATTCGGAAAATTACATTAAATGCATCCATAACTATCAAAATAGAGGAACCCAATGATTGCCCTCTTTGGACAACTGGAATTGAGTTGTCTTGAGGTTAGTAGCTAGAGGCGGTGATGAAAAACAAAAACCATGTGCTTGATTTGTCCACCACTAGCCGCCAATACCATAACCGCAACTTGCCTTGCGTTTTTGTGCAATACTGGGTGTCAAAACGAGTGCTAGAACAAGTACCGGAACAAGTGCTAGATCAAGTGATGGAACAAGTGCCAGACCAAGAGACATGGTGCGTTTTTCCCTGTAATAGCAGAAAAACATGAATTAACTCTTGGAAACCATAAAACATGATAAATTAAACTTGATTGAATCACAAAACACGAATTATACGTACCTCATGCCGATTGTATCATTTTTTCATAAAATTATTCAAAAAGCTACTTTGAAAGATAAAAAAACCCATATATACATATGGAAAAAAGTGTATAATAACGTCATGAATATGATCATATCTCAGGCCCAACACAGTCTACACATCCAGATAAAAGATCAAATATCAAGTCCTCTTAGAGACTGGGAAGCCCATTGTAAATGATATTAAAAGTACTCAAGAGGTAGTCAATGAAACATGCAAAAGACTATGGAGAGCCTTCGATAACATACTGGAATAATATGCAATGGATATGATGGTAGATATGGAAGAAGAAAACCCCAACCAATTCAAGGATAAAAGATGTGGAAACCAAGACATATTGCAACAAGAAAATGATCGAATAAATCAATGAGATAAACAAAGAATTCCTAGAAGAAAATATCATCAAGTTGATCACGTTAAACTCACTAACCAAATATTTCATTCAAAAAACAAAGCAGAGTCTTAAAGTAGAAGTGACAACCCAAATCCATGATAGTGAGATAGATTTAGAAAAGATGCAGGTTAGTAGATTAGACGAGATCCTAAAGGACTATGATCTATGGAAAGAGTATAGAGACCAGATGCAACAAGTGAAGACCTCTTAATCATTGTGTTGTGTAATGAATTTTCTTCATTTTGATTATATGTAATTTTGTAAAGTCCCATTATGGAATGTGAAACAAAATGTTGTAATTGTCATCTGACATGATCAAAGTTACAAAATGTGAAAAACCTCCTCTTATTTTATAAAATATAGTGCTACAACAAAAGAGGGACTTTTTCCCTTTGTAAGTGACATATAGTACTTTTTATTTATATTTAATAAAGAGAAATATGAATTCATGAAATCTATGATTGTGGTGTATGTATATGAGACTCCTATTTATGCATTTGTCTTCTACTAGAGTTTTACTGAAATCTATCTTATGAATTATCTCTTCAATTTCTTCTCGATGCTTATGTTGTCATATTTTTCCTTATGGATACAATTGTGATGTTATGAACACATATTGAAACTAATTGTGAATGTATATGTAACATTATTGTTATCATTTATCATTATGATACTTGTTTTTTTTTTACCTTAATGATATCATATTTCACTGTATTCAATTTTAATTAGCTTACTCCTGATCAGGATAGATTATAATATTTTATAATTGCATCTAGAAAGGGGATAAACAACATTAGCTAATTTAGTCTTATATTTTTAATTCATCTCAAAGCATTATGTTCTCATATTCATATTTAGATAATAATTTAGAGTGGAATTTGGGGCCACATACTGGTCGAAAACACCATCCCAAATGAGAGTAGGTCTAGTTTGGACTTGCCATCGAGCGTTATCCCTTACCTACTTGACAGGATAATATGGACTCGTCAACATAAATGGTGTTAGAAGGAGGGCCATAGAACTGAATGGCTGCAAAGAAAACTTAAAACCCTACCTATTCTATTCTACTTACAAAGCTTGCTTAGTACAGTTATTCTCACCCATATGACCATGAGAAATCCTTTAATCCTATATTATACTCAGTGAATACACCCACTTAGGTTTCCACTCATTGAATCCCCACTCAATCCGAGCCTATATTTTCTTCTCCGAGCCCTCACAGATATACAATACTCAAACTTAATACGTTAATAAAATAATCATGTGAACACGTGTTGACATGAAAGTGGAGAAGATAGACTGAAAAACCCCCAATTGACTATTCAATACCCCAAGGCCAAGGAATCCCCTAAGGGAAGACTCGTTTCTTGAAAACCATTCCACATATGAGGAGAACCGAACCATCGGGATGCCCGAGTATCATTTATATCAAGTTTTTCAAGGTGTTTTAGAATCTTCTGTTTTTAAACTTGAATAATTTTTACTCATTGGTGGAGGTTTTCAACCTCCCTTGCCTCCCAAATCTCCAACCAAAACCCCAATTAGTGAACCAGAAGACGAGATTGAAGGAGAAGGAGAATTTGAAGGAGAAAGAGAACAAAGACAACTAATTATTGTAAATACTCAACCAATGGATAGAACTAATCAAATCCAACAAAAGTACCAACCTTGGCTGGTTCTCGATACCATGGAAGTACTATGGGAACTCCATGATATTCCCAAACATCCTGAGAAATTCTTGCCCAAATTTGATCCTGATAGGAAAGAATCTACAAAAGACCATATAAAAAAAAAAAAAATTTTGTTAGACTCATGAATGTTCGACATGAAGATGTCATATGTAGACTGTTTCCTTACACTTTTGAAAATAAGGCTTCAACCTGGTTCTTTTGTCTAGAAGAAGATTCTACAACTAGTTGGAGGACATTTGAGACTACTTTTATTGAAAATTCCAAGAAGAAAAAACCCCAACAACTTTATTCCTATACCTTTCAAGAATTAAAATTGAATCTAAATAAAAGATCAAAGATTTTATTCAACAATTTCTTACTTTAATGAAGAGAGTTCCTCAAGCTTCTATTCTTGTTGAAGACTTTTCCATTGAATTCTATACTTCGTCCCTCCCCATTTCAATGGAATTTTTTGTTAAGATTGCCAAGAAAACTATTCTTGAAGCAACTTTTAAAGAACCCATTAAAGTTGAGAAGGGCATGCTGAGTCTAAAAAGTGACCCTAGGGTTGAATCTTCAAAATATAAATCCAATCTAAAAAACAAATCAACTGTAACCAAAACCTCAAAAGATAAGAAGGATATTGATTCCAAGGACATGGAATCCCTCCAAAGAATTGTCAAGAAACTATCCAATGAGATAATTGATCTGAAGAAGAACTCTAGAGAAGGCTCTTGCAATCCCAAGAATTTTTTTAAGTTTCAATCCAAGAAATACAAGATAACTCCTCCTACCAACAACCCCCCCCCCTTCGTTAGAAGGTATTAACATGGAATATTTTGTTCAATCTTTTCAGGCTTGGGAAAGTGCAAGAAAAACTGAATCTAAATATGAAGAGTAGGGAGAAGATGAGTAGTGATATCATTCCCATGAGTTTGAAGAAACAAAAGAATAACAAGTTAAGTATTTTTGGGAAATATAATTTGCACTAGGAGAAGAAGAAGTTGAAGAGATACATATGTCTCAAAATGCAGTGGCCACTAGGAGTGAAACTAAAACTTCATCTTCTAACTCTCTTGTATCTTCTAATGCTGCTAAAACAACATCCAATACCCATAAGGCCCCTACTTCTAACAAACAAAGTACTTCTTCTAATCCTCCATCAAAATTGGATTATGATTTCTTAGAATATCCAAAAAGAACTAAATAAAAATTTTCCTTGTTTGAACTTATGAAGTTCCCTCAAATTCAGGAAAATTTCATTAAAACTTTACAAGGTAGCCCTTCCAAAAATGCTCAAGAAGCTAATGTTGGAGTCATAAAGAGAAAAGGTAAATATGTATAATCTATCGAAAAGACAACACCAAAGAGACAATCGACTGACAATGCATCACTGACTGGTCAAAGTTCAAGATCTAATACTCCTCCCTTCTTATTGACTTTTGAGATCTTTAACATAAATGTGTAGAACTACATGGTGGATTCATGAGCTTATTCCAATGTAATTCCATTCAAGGTATGTGAGAAACTCAATGTCAAACCTAAATAATACAATATCCAAATCATACAGTTGGATATAACAAGAGTTAAATTTATTGGGGAATCCATTTTTGTTTTTGATAAGATTATCATCCAACCCTAAAGTACATCAAACAATTGACATTATAGTGGTGGATATCCCCGATACTTATATTATTTTGAGTAGGGATTTTTCAGCGATGCTTGATGAATATTTTGCCACTGATTGGTCACATTTATGGCTTCCCTACAATGGGAAACCCAATAAAATCAGATTTGATAGAGAAAGACACATGAAACATTTAGTAACAGAATTGAATGACCCCAATGAACCCATTATGTTCAATCATTCAATTTTGGGTAACTATTCTTATTGTTAGTGTTAATCATTTCTACTTCTTCTTCTAGGGTTGACCTAGGTTCTTCTCTTCTACAAGTTTCCAAGAAAACCCTCTAAAACTATCGACCCTCCTGGTAAACCAGAAGGTAACACAACACATAGGGTGCTTTGCACGGTCTCACATGAGATAGCTTTATGGGTGACTGTAATTCTCAAGTGATTGTAGTCTAGGAATAAGTGGAGGTTTGGGATTGTATTCTACCTTCTTCATGCATTCAACATATTATTCATTCATTATTCTTTAGATCTATTCATCTCTTAGGCCATGCATGCAGTTTATCATATATAGTTAACCATTTATTTGTAAATAAATCATTAATAGGAATTAAACATGATCAATCATTGACATAAGAGTGAACATGTATTAAAATACACACATAACACAGATTTTACTGTGCTTCACCCCCTCTTGGGCTACATCCACAAAGATTTGCCTTCTCTTCTATTTTATTAGGTCTACTACAAAATTATAGCACTCCACGCATTACATCTTTCCCCTTACAATCATGAATAGGTTGATATCCTATATGAGGTGGACCAGATCACACTAGGATCCTCAGATTGTGACCTAACCCTCAATATCTAACCTACTTAACTCTTCTAGATCAACCTCGAAGTTACAACGCTGAACTTTACCAACAATTCAAGTACTACTCAACAAAACCCCGACCTAGACCTCCTAGGTTCTTATTTATACTATTTTTTAGGCTTATATACATTACAATCATTCTCTAAAACCATAACCTTAGCATGATTAGGTTTCTCTGCCTCATGCCATGTTGCTTTTCCTCTCGCATGCTGCTTTTTCTTCTCTTTTTGCATGTTTCTTTCTTGCCTTCGATTGCACACACTCCAAAATTAGTGTTACATTATGTTGTGATTGATGTCAAATGATTGATGTCAAAGATTTGATGTCTTGTCATAGTATCATTGATGTATTGATTGATGGCCTATGTTTTCATAGATGTGATTTATTTCAATGATGTCAAGTGGTGTCATAGTGATGTATTTACATGGATTGATGTATAGACATGATGATGTAAAGGTTGGTCATTGTTGTATTATCATGGTTGATAGGAATAACCAAATGGATAAAATCCGAAGTGGCCCCCTTATTGTGAAATACCTCACAGGAATATGCTCTTGGATAAAGTTCTCAAAGTGGTCCCCTTATGGTGAAATCCCTCATGAGAAGATGCTTTGTGAAGTCCAAATGGTTAGGTATCCCAACAATGTGGTTAGGTAACCCAAGTTTGATTAAGGAATAATGTAATGAATATCAGTGAATGTGCAGGAGAAACTATTCCATATGGATCGTATATGTCATATTGTTTCTAGTGATATGTGGAACATCACATAACTCCTCACGGTTAGAGAGTTATGGTGATGTGAAGTTGGAGAACCCTCATGAGTTATCTAGAATCCTCTAGAAGTTCAAATAAGTCAAATTATTATAGAAGCACTTATAAGAAGTTGACAAGTCAAAGTGGTTAGTCATGGGTTAAGTGGTTGCAACAAGAAAAAAATTAAAAATAAATTAGTTGAAACTAGAATTGGAGAGTTTACTATTTGTGGATAAAGTGGTTAAGTGGACAAAGTTGTTAAGTGGACAAAGTGGCTATGTGGACAAATTTGCTTAAGTGGACAAAGTGGCTAAGTGGAAAAAGTGGTTAAGTGGACAAAGTTGGATAAGTGAACAAAGTGGTTAAGTGGATACTTCTAGAAGAAGCTACTTGGAGAGTATAAATAATAGGGAAAGTGTCTCCCATTAGTATCCATTTTTGAGCATATTGAATATCTACAAGTGACTGAGGTAACCAGAGGATATCTAATGCGAATTTCAGAGGGAAGGTGAAGTAAGGAAGGCTGAAATTCAAGGGAGGATAAATTCTTTTGATGATGCTTCCTAAGGTATGTTATTTACAGGTCATCTCACCATTTTCACAATAAAATTTTTTCTACAATGATTCAGACAACAAAATATCGAGGCCATTGAGACAAAATATCCAATTTACTGTGATAAAAAATTCATCTTCTGGGACATTGTATTTTTGGATTTACACTCTGTGGAAAATAGGGTTTGTGGTTAGTCCTGAAACTAGTCTAAAACAAGTGTTTCGAGTAAAAACGTCATAACTTCTTCATACCAAATCCAAATTCAATAAGACCAAATGTATTGGTTATAGTATATTCTTTAGTACGTTTTGTACCATTTTTATATCCATACAACAAATATTCCATGCGGGGCATGGCATACAAGTGATCTCTATAGAATAGGATAGAGTTAAAGAGGGTCTACCATATTTTCTATAACTTATTTTATGGGAAGTTTCAGAACCGAAAATTTGGAGGAGATGGACAAAATATATCAGAGTATATATGGTTAAAATTTCAGCCATTGAATCACAATATTTTCAGAGATATGCTCTGTGGAAGGTAGGGTTCCTCAATAATCTTGAAAATATGTTTCAAACAAGTCAGCTTGGTATTTCTGCTATAACTTCTTTTATGTGGCTTTGCAGACTGTGAAATTTGCATAGGTATGAAAATACATGAAGGATTACCTCGGATAGAAATTTTAGAGTTAGAAACATAAAATTGAGCTTGTGGTGAATCTTACAAGTTGATGCAACTTGTTGACTGCATGACATCATGAATGAAAGAAGGTTGATGACGTGTTTGGTTGATTGTATGAGAAGATTCTTGTGATGAAATTTTTTTGTAGATCTATGATTATGAGATGGAGAAGATTATATAAATGGTTGACTTGTATTTGTTTTGGTTGTACTACTAGATCAATTCTAGTTGTATATATTGCTTTCTATCGACAAGTTGAGTCTTGCGGCAAGCCGAGTCTTTCTTGAGAGTTGGTTCTCTCCTTGGAGTTGGTGCTTCGTACTTCATTTGGTGTTGATAAAACCCCCATGATTGTAGTCACATGTAAAACATAATACAAAATCTTACACATACATATGGGGTCTCTTGTGTTCATTGTGCTTATGAATTGATTTATCTTTATTATTGATGGATGTCATTGGTGAATGGTTACATGCAATCTTACAATGATGATGTGTAATATTATGTTTTGAAATGGTTTCTAACTTGAAGTGAGAAAAATCTCTAAAATCCCCCACACTAATTCACCCCCCCCCCCTCTTAGTGTGGCTAGTGTGTCCAACAATTGGTATCAGAGTAGGCCTTCACTATAAGTCTTAACAAGCTTGGAGGAGATCCATGGACACACAAATGGATGATGAAGTTCCAATATTTGATGAGAAAAATTATTCAGCATGGAGAATAGAAATGAAAGGGTATTTGAAAGAAAAAGGAGTAGGTGTTTGGAAAGAAACTGTTGGTGGATCAGTTCCCTTGAATAATAAGTCAAAGATTGCATCTCAAAAGGAAGAAAAGAAGAATGATGAATTGTCTCTCAATACCATTTTCAATGGAATCTCAAGTTCTGCCAAAGAAATCATGGGACAATGTAATTCCACCAAGGATTTATTGTTGAAGCTAGAGAAGACATATCAAGAAAAAAAGGAAGACACTGAAGACAATTCCATCAAGAATAATGAAGTTAAAGACACTCCAAAATCCTTTGATTGCAATAAGTATAAGTGTGATGATGTTGAATGTTTCTCTACAAGTGAAGAAGAAAATCTAGAAGTAGTTTGTGTAGAATCATATGACATTTATCCTATATATGAAGAGGAAGATTTGTTGAAGCTTAAGGATAAAGTTTTATCTGAGTTAGATGATATTAGCATTGAAATAAGACATTACTCAATTGCTTTTGATTATCTTAAAAAATACAACAAGGAAGTCCTAGAAAAGTACCCAAGATATACCATGGCACTAAAGAAAATGCTCAAAGAACAAGAAGAAAGTAAAAATACTCAATTAGAAGAAAAAGAAGAAGAGGTCAAAAGACTAAAGAATGAAATAGAAGAAAAGAAGAAAGTAGATGACGAGCTTAGAAAAAGTATTGAATTTAATGTCAATATTAAGACCAAAATTGAAGAAGCCAAAAGAATAGAGGAACTATTGAAGAATCAAGTAAATGAAAAGGAAGAGTCATGCCATAAGTTGGAAGCTAAAGTTGTTGATCTTAGAAAGAATGTAGAGAAGTCAAACACTCACATCAAGTTCATGAACAAGTCAACAATCTTGGATGAGATCCTAGATATCCAAAGATATCCAAATGATAAATCAGGTCTTGGATACAACAAGGAAGATATACATCTTGAAGCTAACACTTATAAGAAGCAGGAGGTAAGTCCTTCATTCTCAAAAGGTGGAAATAATGTTGCAAGTCAACCATCTACACAAATCAAGGAAAGTTTCAAAAGAACAAAGAAAGTAAGACATCAAGAAGCCATATTTACACCTCAAGGAAAATTCAAAAGAGAGACACCTTCAAGATGGACACCAAAGAAAAGGCATGTAAAGGTTTTTGATGGTCATTGCTACTCATGTAATGAATATGGTTAGAAAGCTTTGGATTGTAGACATTATGCAAGGAAATATAATGGAAGGTTTCATACCACCCTAAGGTGTTTGAGATGTAATCAAGTGGGGCACATTGCTGCTCATTCTCACACCATGAGATGCTACAAATGTAGTGGGTTTGGCCACAATTCCCATGATTTCTGAAACACAAGAAGACAATCCATGATGAGTGCTTCGTATAACTTGAAAATAAGAACAAATGAATCTAGGAAGGAAGAAAATTTTGAAAATATGGAAGCTCAGAGCTCAAGTTATGAGAAGCTGGGACACCTTCAGAAGTGGATGAAGAAGATTGAACAACCAGAACATAATGGAAGCCATGAGGTAAGCTCAAGCTTGATTTTTTCTGAAGCATACGTGGGATCCCGTGGGAGAAGTCTATGAGTAGCAGGACGCTTTGATGGTATAACTTTGTTTTGTAGGGTCTGACATGGTTTATTGTAGGTTTTAATGATTATATGTTGGCATGTGTATTTGATGTATGTATGGTTATGGCATATGGTTGAGTGTTTAAAGTCTATCTTGGATGCATGGTACTAACCCTAGAGTGTGGATTGAAACATTTACTATTGAGGAACAATGTTGGTTATGTTAGTCATGATATGACATGTTGTTTATGGGACAATTCATGTTGATGTGATGTTAGCTAGAGACATATAATTGATCTATTGAGCGACACTCTTAGTACATGTTTAGAGGTACTATTGGATGTTTAGTACTTGTTGTAGTGAATGGTTTTTGAGGCAGATATATCATGGTACATGGCTGGTACATATGTGAGCTCCATTGATATATCTTATGATGTATTATTAGAGGCATATTTGTTGGATGTTTTGGTGCATGCATTTGGCATGTGGTTGAGATACATATTGGGACATGTAGTTGATGAGTTGATGAGGTGGTTATATTGTACATCATTGATGAGTCATAGCTTGATCTATAGTTGATGCATGATTGCTACATATTTGGTACATTGTTAGAGGAACTTGCTAGCAGTTTGATTGGCACATGGTTTATGGTTGATATGGCATACATGTATGGGAACACATATTGATTCTAGTTCATCTTGTTGAGTTTTGGTGCATGGTTTATGCACTTTATTTGGTACAAGATGTATGGGATGATATAGTTGAGACACTTGTTATGATTCTGGGTTGATATATCGATGGTTGAGATACATGGCTATGGCACTTGGTTCATGGTAGAGGCATATCGTGAGTGATATGACACTTGTTTGAGGAACATGGTTGGCATGTTGGTAGATGCATATGGTTGGTACACATTTGGCACATGTTCTTGGCATCTAGTTGATACACTCCACTGATGATATCTTGTGGTATATTGTATGGTACTAATGTACATGGGTGTTGTGCATGGTTGGCACACAATATAGCGCAATATGTACATGGTTGATGTTTTGTTCATGATTCTCTATTCATTGTTGACATAAATTTTTCTTCATGATGTATCATATGGAACAATTTTGATGTATGGACAGGTCCAAGGATCGTCATAGGAAGAGCATATCATTCTTGAGAAATTGATCTATGTTTCAGTTGAGCAATAACATTTGTAGCAGAAGAAAATTATAGTGGTAACATATTGTTCATCTTGCAGAGAATATAGGGGGAGACATACCCACAGGGGGAGTCATTCTTCTTTCCATGATTCTAGGAGGAGAGATTCATCAGATGTAAGATAGAGAGATAGATGCTTGGAGAGAGAGAGAGAGAGAGAGCAAAGGCATGTTTCCAAGGGGAACGATGGTCAAAGGGGGAGAATGAGTGATATGTCTTCAACATTACATCATAGTGATGTCCCTTGTTAAAAATGGGAAAAATTATTCAAAGGAAGCTCAAAGTCATCTAGACAAAGGGAGAAACCCTGAGGAGAGTTCAGGTAAGGGGAGAAACCCCAAGGAGGTAACTACCCTTTTCCATTGATGTCAAAAGGGGAGAGATAGTCACATTGATGTGATTGAGATGACTATTGATGAAGAGCAATTCCATATATACGTGTTTTCGTCAATGATTAGGTTGACATAAATGTTGGTATTGCCATCAATTCCAAAAGGGGAGATTGTTGCATTATGTTGTCATTGATGTCAAAGAGTTTATGTCTTGTCATAGTATCATTGATGTATTTATTTATGGCCTATGTTTTCATAGATGTAATTGATGTCAAATATGTCAAGTGGTGTCATAGTGATGTATTTCCATGGATTGATGTATAGACGAGATGATGTAAAGGTTGGTCATTGTTGTCTTGTCATGGTTGATAGGAATAACCAAATGGATAAACTCTAAAGTGGTCCCCTTATGGTGAAATCTCATGGGAAGACGCTCTTGGACAAAGTTCTCAAAGTGGTACCCTTATGGTGAAATCCCTCACGGGAAGACACTTTGTCAAGTCTAAATGGTTAGGTATCCCAACGGCGTGGTTAGGGAACCCAAGCTTGGTTAAAGAACAATGTTATGAATATCAATGAATTTGCACGAGAAACTATTCCATATGGATAGTATATGTCACGTCGTTTCTGGTGATATGTGGAACGTCACATACCTCCTCACGGTTAAAGAGTTATTGCCATGTGAAGTTGGAGAACCCTCATGAGTTATCTAGAAGCCTCTAGAAGGTCAAAGAAGTCAAATTATTCTAGAATCCCCTAGAAGAATTTGACCAGTCAAAGTGGTTAGTCATGGGTTAAGTGGTTGCAACAAGAAAAAAATTAAAAATAAATTAGTTGCAACTAGAATTGGAGAGTTTACTATTTGTGGACAAAGTGGCTTAGTGGACAAAGTTGGTTAAGTGGACAAAGTGGCTATGATTACAAAGTGGTTATGTGGAAAAAGTGGCTAAGTGGACAAAGTTGGTTAAGTGGGAAAAGTGGCTAAGTGGACAAAGTGGTTAAGTGGATACTTCTAGAGAAAGCTACTTGGAGAGTATAAATACGAGAGCAAGGGTCTCCCATTAGTATCCATTTTTTAGCATATTAAATATCTAAAAGTGACTGAGGTAACTAGAGGATATATAGGGATACTTTCATAGGGAAAGTGAAGTAAGGTAGGCCGAAATTCAATGGAGGATAAATTATTTTGATGATGCTTCCTAAGGTATTTTATTTACAGGTCATCTCACCATTTCCAGAATAACCTTTTTTCTACAATTATTCAGACAACAAAATCTGGAGGACGTTGCGAAAACATATCCAAGTAACTTTTGTAAAAATTTCCTTGTCGGTCATTGTATTTTAGGAGTTACACTTCGTGGAAAATAGGGTTTGTGGCTAGTCCTGAAACTAGTCTAAAACATGTGTTTCGGGTAAAAATGTCATAACTTCTTCATACCAGATCCAAATTCAGTAAGACCAAATGTTTTGGTTATAGTATAGTCTGTAGTATGTTGTGTACCATATTTAGATCCATAAAACAAATATTCCATGAGAGGAATTCCATACAAGTGATCTATCTAGAATAGGACACAATTCAGGAGGGTTTTCCATATTTGCTATAAATTCTATTATGGGAAGTTTCAGACCCTAAAATTTGGAGGAGATGGAAAAAATATATCAGAGTATATATGGTTAACATTTCATCCATTGAATCACAACATTTTTAGATATATTCTCCGTGGAAGTTAGGGTTCTTGAATAATCCTGAAAATATGTTTCAAACAAGTCAACTTGGTATTTCTACTATAACTTCTTTTCTATGGCTTTGCAAACTGCAGAATTTGCAGATGTATGAAAGTACATGTAGGAGTACCTTAGATAGAAATTTCAGAATCAAAAAAATAAAATTGAGCTTGTGGTGAATCTTACAAGTTGAGGTAACTTGTTGATTGCATGGCATGGTGAATGAAGGGAGGTTGATGAAGTGTTTGGATGATTGTATGGGAAGATTCTTGTGATGATAATTTGTTGTAGATATATGATTATTAGCTGGAGTAGATTATATAACTGGTTGAATTTTATTTGTGTTGGTTGTACTACTAGATCAATTCTAGTTGGATAGGTTTCATTCTATCAGCAAGCTAAGTCTTGCAGCAAGAGGAGTCTTGCTGGAGTGTTGGTTCTCTCCTTGGAGTTGGTGCTCCTTAATTTAGCTGGTGCTGATAAAACCCCCGTGATTGTAGTCACATGTAAAACATAATACAAAAGCTTACGTATACATATGGTGTCTCTTGTGTTCATTGTGCTTATGAATTAATTTCTCTTTATTATTGATGGATGTCATTGGTGAATGGCTACATGAAATCTTACAATGATGATGTGTAATATTATGTTTTAAAATGGTTGCTAACTTTAAGTGAGGAAAATCTCTAAAATCCCGCACACTAATTCAGCCCGCCCTCTTAGTATGGTTGGTGTGTCCAACGATTAGTTCTTCTTTCCAAAATTAGGTCTTTCCAAAAATATACCTTCTTTTCCAAAACTGTTCCTATGCTAAAAAAAACCTTTCTTCTCAAAATAGGCTTGCGCCAAACATGCCCCCAAAACTAACATGTGGCTTGTCCTGAGCCACTTATTTAGTGTGCTCTGCTTCTACTACTATCTCCAAACTGTGTAACTTGTCTGCTAGTTCCCTTCCTCTTGCAATGACCTCCGCGGATTTTCCTGTTAGCTCTTCCATTTATTGCGCTGTGATCTCCTCCTGGATTAGTGTTGCACCCTTTCTCTATGCTTGTGCCATGATTTTCTTTTCCTTCTCCAACTACACAATCATCTGTGTTGGTTTTTTTTGAAGGTGTTCCACTTCTGCTTGTCTCTCTTGCTTCTACATCTGCAATGCTTTCAAATCTATCTGCAACTTCTTCATATCTTGAGTGCCCTTCAAGCACTCCATGATGCTCATTGTCTTCCGCATTTATTTGATCTCTTGTATGGTAGCGCTAACTCTTTTTTCTTCCTAGTCCCATTTTTGGATCTTTTCATTCTCTTTTAGGATCATCCATAACTGTGCTTCTCTGTCAAACAGTTCTTCTGCTGTGCTCGCTTATTTCTCCCACTTTTCCATGTAGAGTGAAGCTTCTTGTTTCCTTTACTCACAAACCTCAGGAGGAGTCTTAGGATTAAGTTATTCCCTGAGCTCCTCAATCTCTTGCTTGTATTGGTCAATTGTCTATAAGATCAGGTTGATATTCTCCTCTACACTTTTCTCTAGTGTGTGTGCATTGTCTGGGATGCGAGAAAAAACTGTTGTTAGTCCTTGTTATAGCTTATCCATGCATTCTTTATTCTCCTCCTCTGCAGTCAATTGGTTGCATGTGATTTGAAGCATCTCCGTGACTCCTCTATCGACCGCTAGGTTTGTTGCATCTGCATGGGCCCTGGACTGTACTTCTTGCATGATACTGGCATGTAGTCCACTTGTTCCACCTCCTCCAAGGGTTTTTGTTCAGTCTCCTGATCAAACCTGATCATTTGACATGTTATCATAAATGTCTCCCTGCATTGGACTACAAACTGCACCGTCTCCTCTTCTTCTTTTTGCGTCGACAACTACCGTGTCTTCTCTTGTTGTTGCGTGGTGGCCTGTGATACTTCCTAGCTCCGTAGTTGTTGTATATTTTTGTGTACCTATAGGAGCTTGGCCATAATTTCTTCCCACTGTGCCTCTGCAATTCTAACTAGTTCTTCACTCATGTCTTGGACTTTGTCTGTGATGAGATATGCATCATCCTATGTCAGAGTGATGTCTGGGTCCTCTGTCTCATACTTTATTTTCTTGTGTGAATATTTTTATTCCATGGGATTCCTTGCTATATGTGAGGGATGCACCCCACTTATTGTTTCTTAGGTTGTTCCTTCTATAACTTGTGAGGTATCCTTCTTCCTAGTCTGTGGATGTCTTCCTGTCCTTGTTGTTGTTGGTGTCCTCCTCGATCGCTTTGGTACTGCGTTGATCCTAGTTGGTTGAGTCTGCATTGTATTTTTTCTAGTATTGTCAGCCCGACTACCTTCTCTAGATGATAATCTTGCTTCATCCTTATTCTTAGGCTTATAGGACTGTGCCATGCCTTTCCTCATGGTTGTTTTTTCTACTAGTAGATGGCACCACACAGGCCAGTATTTGATGATCTAGTCCATTTCCTGCCTCGTGACACAATAATTTATATTGAGCCATGCCTTCTTGATCCCTCATGAATTGGATCCATACATGATGCCTGGATGCCAAGATCCACTCTTTCTCCTGCACTACCTCCATTGGTATGTGCCATACGATCACTATTAGATCTCTTCGAGATACATGAAAAAGAAAATGTTATTTTCCTGCAGCGTTTTATTTCCTTTTCCTTCCAGAGGGACTCGTACCTAGCCACATAACACTTTCCCATTCTACCTAAGAATGTCAATAATTTTGGCTCTTTCCATCCTTCCAGATCTATTAGAATGATCAACCATGAATAATGAAACTTGGTTCCATTATCATACACATCGCGACATTTGATTAAGAACTAGTTTAGTAGGTATGGTACCCAGTTGAACATAACTCCCTTCACGCACTGACCGACCGCTGCAATAAAGCCTATTGGTTCTTACTCTCTATGACATTTTCTCAAGAGTTTATAAGCCATCAACTTGCTGGCGAACCTAGTCGCATTTTCATTGATGTTCTTAATGACAATCCCCCTATCGCCCTGAGTAGTACCGAACTTCGCTTTAACCTAATATTCTATCTCTTTTTCGTGGGCCTTTTTCTCTAGGTATTCTTCTGGCTACGCGCCAACTGTGGGGAGCCCTATGATTTTGGAAAAAAATTCCACATCAATATTCATTGGTCTATCCATTCATAGGATTCATCCATGGACACAGGTGACTAACTGTTTGACACATAGGCCGACATTCTTACCGTGCCCAAAATGTAGTATGTCCAACAGGTTCATGATTCCTCAGTTATAGATCCCAATTATCCACTATACACGCTCCAGTATGGGTCTACCTAGGGGTCCAATTTCCCCTATGTATGTGAGATTAGTCTCCTCATTCAACTTTGGAAACTTAGCCACTTTGCACACATCGTGGTTGGTGTACCTAAGATTAGGTACCTTCCCCATCATATCATCAACTACAATGACTGCATCTGAGAGATAGGGGAGTGTAATCTCCATGGTTTCCTATGCCTTCCTTTTCTGTCCTACAATATATGTGCTTTCCTCTACTGCTTCTTCACCCTCTTCTTCCCCTATGGACTCTGGGTGATCGGCGATGTCTTTGACCACTACCTTATCATGTTCATGGGACTGTCGTGGTCCCATTGTTTCATTGGGTTTTGCAGGTGTCTGGGGGTTAGGGTTTACAATGTCGTTCTGAGCCCCAGAGCTCTTCCCTATTTCTTTTTGCTGTGATGTGGGGGTCTCTTCCTTGACCCGTGTTAGGCTAATTGATTCTAGGTTCGAGGTGGTAACATCCTCCAACTCAACCAAATTTATAGGCTATTTCATTCTCTCCTTACACCTTTTTCCTGCTGAGTAATCCATATGAACTGTCCTGGTACGCCAAACTTGGGTGGAGTCATCCTCTCTCAAATTCACAAACTCTCTTTCTCTTTCCTAAACTACTAACTAGGTAACATACTCTTTTTCTCTCTCTAGGATAAAAAATTGCAAAGTGTTGAATAATTGTGTGATTTCTGCCTTTTATAGACCTGGTCATGTTCATTTTTCAGTTTTTGCATACATTTGCGTCGAGTTTAATTTTTCCTCCATGCTGTCTTTTGATGTTTGTCACGGTAATTACTGAATGTGACTTTTTCCCACTTTCTTATGATTTAGTGAACTTCTGCATCTTTTTGTTTTTTCCTTCCATTTTCTATTTCTATATTTATTTTTCCCTCTTTTTCTCCTTTTTATTTCTTTTTCTCATTTTTTTGTCCTAATCTTTACTATAGTACACTATGTACATGCCTTTATTACTATGCTGTAACTTCTAAGCATTAGGAGGTAGACTGTCCCTGTACAGTTTTAGTCGAATACCATTGATAATTCCCTTGAGTTATGTTCCTGCCACATCCTTTAGCTGTACAGATCCCCCATATGTGACAATCATTACTTCAAATGGCCCCAACCAATGCATCCTAAATTTACCAGTATGTTGGAAGAATTTATTGTCATAGAAAGACTATGTCTCCTTCCTTGAAACTCTTCCTCTTTATATGTCTGTCATGCCAGGATTTGTCTCTTGCTTTCTATACTTCTTGGTGAAATCCTTCGAGAATCCTATCTTCTTCCATCTCCATTAGTTGATTTAACCTTTCCTTTACTATGCCTCTTTCTATTATGTTGGTAATTTCTTCCAGAAATGGAACCATTTGTTGGTTTTAATCTCTTATACTTCTTCTTCTAGGGTTGACCCATGTACTTTTATTCTACAGGTTTCCAATAAAACCCTCTAAAACTATCGACCTTCCTGGTAAGCCAGAAGGAAACACAACACATAGGGTGCACTACACAGTCTCACTCAAGATAGCTTTATGAGTGACTACAATGCTCAAGTGCTTACTGTCTAGGAATGAGTGGGGGTTTTGGATTGTATTCAACCTTCTTCATGCATTCTTCATATTATTCATTCAACATTCTTAGGATCTATTCATCTCTTAGGACATGCATGCAATCTATCATATATAGTTGACCATTTATTTGTAAATCAATAATTAACAAGAATTAAACGTGATCAATCATTGACATAAGAGTGAACATGTATTAAACTACACACATGTTTTACCATGGTTCACCCCCTCTTGGGCTACGTACACAAAGTTTTGGCTTCTCTGCTCTTTTATTAGGTCTGCTGCAAAATTATAGCATTGTGCGCATTACATATTTATCCTTACAATCATGAATAGGTTCAGATCCTCTATGAGGTAGACTAGATCACACTAGGCTCCTCAGCCTGTGACCTAACCCTCAATATCTGACCTACTTGACTCCTCTATATCGACCTCAAATTGTACAACACTGAACTTTACCAACAATTTAAGTACTACTCAACAACACCTTGACCTAGACCTCCTAGGTTATTATTTATACTAGTTTTTAGGCTTATAAACATTACAATCATTCTCTAAAAACCTAACCCTAGCATGATCATCTTTCTCTTCCTACATGCCACATTTATTTTTCTCTTGCATGCTGCTTTTTCTTCTTTTTCTACATGTTTCTTTCTTTCCTTCGATTGCGCACACTCCAAAATTAGGTCTTTCCAAAAATAGACCTTCTTTTCCAAAACTGTTTCTGTGCTCAAAAGAACCTTTCTTATCAAAATAGGCTTGTTCCCAACACTTATGAATCATTTTTTGGGAATCATACATATGAAATTTCTTCTCATGCGGAATCAAACACACAATCTGAAATCCTTCATTGCACTCAGATTGTTTAACTTAAATGTAACATAATATATATCATTGAAAGTATTCATTATGAACAATCTAACAAGACATAGATTAGAAGTGTTTACTAATTTTACTAACCTCACTGATTCAAAGAATGAAGACAAATTAAAGTCCATAAGTAAACCTAAAGGATATCCTGACATGTGGACTTTATTTTTTGATGGATCCAAGTCTCTTGCAGGTGCAGGTGCTTGCTGCATACTAAAGAATCCTACTGGTAAGAAAACATTGGTTGCATGTAGACTTGAGTTTCAATGTACAAACAACACTGTATAATGCAAATCCCTTCTCTAAGGACTAAGAAAAGAAGTAGACTTGGGAACAAAGAAGATTAATGTATTTGGTGACTCTGAGATTGTAACAAGATAGGTAAGAAACACCATACATTGTCTTTCAAGTCATCTCAAGAGGAATTACTTTATAGGCCTTGAATTTATGATATTGTGACCAACTAAAGAGTCTTTGATGATGACCACAAAATTATAAGCTTCCTACACCTTAAGAGTAATTTCAAAGATTCTATAATAGATGAAGGCCAACATGATCAAATTATGGATACCAATGTTCCCGACTCGACATATAAAACAAACCAAAGTAAAAACAATATGATTAATAATATCCCCAAGAATGTGGTGAGGTTGGATAAAATATATGACCTTCAATAAAAATTAAAAAAAGTAACAAACTGCAAAACCAACAATCTAACAATGCAGTTTGAAGTGATCAATATTGGAACAAACAATGTACCTCAGAACATAAACCTTGCAAAAAATTGTTCCCTTGCTGAAAGGAAAGCCTTCATCAAGTTTTTGAAATAATAAAATGATATCTTTGCTTGAACCTATGATGACCTTAAAACCTATGATACAAATATTATCAAACATATCATCCCAATGAAGCCTCAAATAAATCCTTTCCAACAAAAGTTGAGGAAAATGCACCCCAGTTTGGAGCCTCAAAATTAAACAAGATATTGGCAACAAGAATGATATTCCCAGTCAAACAAACTCAATGGATTTCCAATCTAGTTCCTTCAAGGAAGACGAACGGGGGCATAAGGCTTTGTGTCAATTTCAGAAATATGAACAAGGCCTCTGAAAAAGATAATTATCCTGTGCCACCCATGGAACAAATCCTCCAATATGTCTCAAGTTCTAAAATTATCTCATTATTGGATGGAATTTTAGGTTACAATCAAGTCTTAGTTTCCCATGAGTACCAACTTGTTGGCATCCATATTAATCTCTATATTTACCAGCTGCCTACACAGGGTTTTAAATTTCTCATTATTCGTCGCAACTTTTCTCATTAAACGATACCATTATACGTCGCCTTTTACACACCTTCTTTTCAATTTCGTTTTCACAACTGCAAGTATGAAAACAAAACAACTGGAATTCATGTTTGATTTCATCAAAGGGTTGATTTTTTTTACATGGTTTATCGTCGATTTGTTTCATTTAGTTATGAGCATGGTTACTTCATGGTATAATTCCTTGGCCTCAAACACACCATTGGTTACATATGTATCAAAACACCACCCATTTAGTATTTGACTATTGTTAATTTGGTTTTGATTTATAAAATCTTTGATACAATGGTTTATTTGACATATCGATTTTTTTGGTCAAATTGTTGGTATGCAATTGTTCATTTGATATTTTGATCGAATTTTGCATATAATGGTTTTTTAACTGTTATGATTTGTATGTACCATTACACCAAGGTGTAGTTCCAAGTAAAACCTGATATGATGTTCTTGCATGGCTTTGGTCTACACCACTATCCTCGCACGCATAGCATTAATGCTCCTTCATAGCGTTTCGAGCTGCCTTTGCATTATATTGGGAAGCTCGGGGTAAATGGCTCTATTTCTACTCTGTCAAACCCTATCGCCGAACACCCTCTCGATTTTGTGTTGTTAGCTATGGCTCCTATAGTGAGAATAGAACCAAACGGTGTTCAGACTTTGTTATTGTTTGATAATGCCCGGGAAGAATTAGAGAGGAATGGTTGGCAAGTCTTTGTTGAGAAGTTAGAGGGTTTTAATTTGGTAGTTTCCCAACAATTCGCACTAATGTTCGATGGTTGCAGAAGCTAAAATTGGAGACGTCCAACTTGAGTTAAACGAAGATTTCATTAGCTCAGCCATTGGTCTGCCTGCCGTGGGACAAAAATGGTTTAAAAAGTCTAAGGTTGAGGAGGTTCCCTGGTCACTA
The DNA here is from genome assembly GCA_000966675.3 of Picea glauca. Lineage (NCBI taxonomy): Eukaryota > Viridiplantae > Streptophyta > Pinopsida > Pinales > Pinaceae > Picea > Picea glauca. The sequence continues at coordinate 665,452 of JZKD02S0705384.1, read as the reverse complement.
TTGTTTACCTCAAGGAAGATTTCCAGTTGCGACAAAGGCATGCCCGTTACATCTCTAAAACCTAGATGGCATGACCTATTAGATATTGTCAAGCAGTTTGTTACCTGTAAGGATAGATATGGTTTGGTTTTCTTATATCACTTACGGTTTCTCATGAGTTTTATCGATTTTCCTCTAAACATGCCCTATTTTCTCCTTTGAAGTTTATACAAAATGGCAAATCATTTTAAAAGGGAGAAACCAGACTCTAGTTTGTTCCACCACTGTTTGATTAAAATTATTATGATTCATCAGTTGAAGTTAAATGGAGATTGTTGGGATTCTTTCCTGTTAAGGAAGGGTTTTTCTAGTACATTTAATAAGTAGAACTACTATTCTATAAATATTAGTTAGTAAACTGTGAATATATTTTAGATTTGTATATAGTTTTCAGCAGCTGTTTGTCATTTAGTTAGTTTCTTTAGTTTTGTTTTTTATTCTTAGGACTTAGATCGGCTAATGGAGCGACTAAACTCGTCAGAGTGGATTAATCCAAACAGCTTGGGTTAAATAGACAACCCCAGACTGGATTCACTCCTCCAGTTGACGAACGATCAATTTCGCCCATCAACAAATGGCACTAGAAGGAGGGCCTGAAAATTATTAATGGCACGAGGTGGTCGTAAGATTCCTCCACCACCTGCCTGCTCACCTCTAGTGACTAGAAGTCATTCAAACAACAACATTGTCCCTCAAACAAAAACCACATCAAACGACGATCTACGGATCACAGTTGAACCAGTAACTCCAAATCCTACAGGTGGTGACGTACAAGAGATTGTCCGCCAATCTCTCATAAGAACACACAGTGCCTTCACCCATTTAAGACAACCAAAACGACCTTTGGACCAACCATTAGACTTCTCTAATATCATAGAACAACTTGGAGGCACTAAACTCACTCTTAACCCTAGATATCCAATCCTTACTCCTGCAGTAGCAGGATCTGGTGTACCACCCTCACCACCTCCTTCATCTTCTTCTTCTTCTGGAGAAGAGTCCTCAGATGAAGGAAATTCCTCATCCCAACCTTAGACACCACCCACACCTATGGCCAACCAGAACAATCCTGCTAGACCCAGGATCGACCAAGATGCAGTGGCCATACCTAGGCCTTAACATCCCTTACACAAACACCCAGAGAAGTGGCTCCCTAAATTTGACCTAGACTCTAAACAGATCACCGAAGATCACATCAAAAAGTTTATGTTAGACATTAGACTCCGTAGTGTCGAGAACGAAGACGTAGTCTGTAGATTGTTTCCCTACACCTTTGAGGGAAATGCTTCTACCTGGTACTTTGCCCAACAACCCCATACCATTGTGTCATGGGAGAAGTTTGAATCCTTCTTTCTTGAGAAGTTTGGAGATGACAAGTCCCCAGAAGTTCTAGTCATGGAGCTTTCTAGTTTAAGAATGAACCCCAAAGATAAAATCAAATACTTTAATCAAAGATTCTTGACACTAAAGAACCGAATCCCTATGGATTCGATGCCTGCCAAGAATCTTATCATAGCATATTATACAAAAGCCTTACATCAAAGAATAGCCATTTGGGTTAAGAGATCTAAGAAAGACACATTGTTAGAGGCCTTCGAAGAGGCCAGTCAGATTGAGAAAGACATCCTCAGCTTAAAAGACACCACTAGCAACGAAATAGAGACTAGTTCATCTTCCAAGAAGAGAATAGAAATCCTTCCTAGACCTGCCCAAAACAAAACACAACCTGAAAGCTCAGATCTAGAAAACTTACAAAAAGTCGTTCAAAAACTGTCCAATCAAGTTATATATTTGAAAAGGATGGCTGAAGAAGCTTGTTTGAGCAAAGGACCTTACAAACCCTCATTTAGGAAGCCTTTTCCCACCAATTGACCTAATTCAAATACTGAAGGCCTAAATCTAGAAAGTCTGCAATTGCTATTAAAACTATTCTAGAAGCACAGGATAACTTGATGCCTCCTGAGATCCCTGAGGAAGTAGGTGAACAAGAGACAGTAGAAGAAGATGAATTTTCTCTGAACATTTTTGGACACTTCTCGGATAACATTTTTCAAGCTAATTTCGAGACAGTACATCCTTACAATACTAGGAGTAAGACAACAAACAAGCCTTCTTTTGAAAACACCACGACTTTTCCCCCAAAGTAGTCTAAAATAGCTGAGACTAAACAGAGTCATGTAAACCCAAGCTTAGATTATGATTTGATTGAATATCTAAAAAAGTTAAGGGCTAACATTTCTGTTTATGAATTATTAAAATTCCCGTTTCTGCTACAAAAAATGCTACAGAATATTGCAGAGAATAGCAAAAATAGCAATCCAAGCAGTAACAAAGGTTTTCAGAACAACTCAAAAGTTCCTCAGAAGGCCTCCACTAAAAATACTTCTGAGCCTCACGAGAAAAGATACCTTCCTGTAAATAATGTAACAAATGTAGATAAATTAGTTTTAGAGGCTACAAGTAAAAAACAACAAGCTTCCACCATTAGTACTCGCAGAAATATCCCTCCATTTTTGTTAACTTTTGAAATCTTCAATAGGAATGTGCACGGCTGTATGGTAGATTCAGGAGCATCATCCAACATAATGCCATGGTCTTTGTGTCAAAAGATTAATGCTGAAGTTCAACCATCTACCTTGAAGATCATCCAACTTGATCGAACTAGTGTTAAAGTTATAGGGGAATTAAGAAATGTGCTTATAAGATTATCATCTAACCCTAAAGTTCATCAAGTGATTGATATTATTGTCATAGATATTCCAGAAGTTTACGGTTTATTTTTAAGCAGAGACTGGTCATAACAGCTACACGGCTATTTCGCGACAGATTGGTCTCACTTGTGGCTTCTCGAGAATGGAAAGCCCAACATAATCAAGGTAAATCGTGAATGTTACCTAAAGTTCACAGTGACAGATTTAAATGATCCCAATGAGCCATTTACACCTTCTTCCGATTCACCCGAAATACAAGGGATGGATACCTTTTTCGGAAATTTCATGGCCAAAACTTCCGCTATCACTAACCCGGAACAATAGTCTGAAATTTTGACATATTTACAGCCAGCAGCTTCTACCCAATGGTCACATACACTCGACAAAAATAAAATATGGTCTCTTTACTTTGATGGGTCAAAATCCAAGGAAGGAGCCGGTGCGGGCTGCGTGATTATTGATCCAGCAGGTAACAAAACCCTGATTGCATGCAGGTTAGAGTTTGAATGTACAAAAAACATAGTAGAATATGAGGCTTTATTGCAAGGCCTCAAGAAAGCATTAGATATGAACGTTCAAAATTTGACTGTCTTTGGCGATTCAGAAATTGTGGTTAGACAGGTAAAAAATTCCATCCACTGTTTATCTACGCACCTTACAAGCTACCAATCTGAGGTATGGAATTTGATGAATAATTTTTTTGCATTTAACATAAATTCTATTCCTAGATTGAATAATTCGGAAGCTGACTTGTTAGCTAATGTAGCTTCGAAACTCTTTCCTGCAAAAGGCTTGCCCGCGAATGCATTCTCCGTCGAACTGTTGTTCAAGCCATTTGTCCCCAACAACATCACAAATTGGAGAGTCTTCGACGACGATCAACAGATTATAAGTTTCTTGCATATGGAAGAAACTTTCCAGGGCATAGTGATCGACGAAGGTACTCATGACGAAAATCTTCGTGAGTTCACGGTAATACCAGATCCGAGATCTCTTGAATCTTCATCGGGCATGGTAAATTCTATCCCTAAAGCTATAGTTAGATTGGAAAAATTTTATGATCTTTAGGACAAGTTCAAAAAATCAGTGAACTGTAAAACAAATAGTTCCTCTTTGATGCATGAAAAAGTAAACTTGGGAACTAAAGACAATCCACAGTGAATTAATTTAGGGGTGGGATGTTCTGAACAAGAAAAAGAAGTGTATATTAAATTGTTTAAGGAATTCAAAGATGTTTTTGTTTGGACATACGATGACCTAAAAACCTTTGATCCTAACATCATACAACACGTTATTCCTATGAAACCTCAAACCTTACCTTTTCAACAAAAGTTAAGGAAAATGCATCCAAAACTCGAACCAACTGTAAAGAAGGAATTAAATAAACTCTTGAACGCTAAGATAATATTCCCAGTTAGGCACACGCAATGGGTCTCTAATCTTGTCCCTGTACAGAAGAAGAGTGGTGAAATCTGACTATGTGTCGATTTCCGAAATCTTAATCGAGCGTTTGATAAAGAAAACTACCCTGTCCCAACCATGGAACAGATCCTTCAATAAGTGTCTGGTTCTGAAAGATTATCCTTATTGGATGGTTTTTCAGGGATAACCAAGTCCTGATGTCCCCTCCAGACCAACTTAAAACTACCTTCCACACTCCATGGGGCACCTACGCTTATAGGAAAATGCCCTTTGGACTCATAAATGTCGGAGCCACTTTCCAGAGAGTGATGGACATCGCTTTTCGAGGCTTAATCAATCAATTGGTTGTAGTTTACCTGGATGACGTTACTATCTTCTCGAAAAACAAAGCTGACCATCTAGCTCATTTAAGATCTGTTCTATAGCAATGTCGTAAGTATGACATTTCTTTGAATCCTAAAAAATCTATCTTCGTAGTAGAACAAGGTAAACTCTTAGGATTTATTGTATCAAGCGAAGGGATGATTATCGACCATGAAAGAACTCAAGTCATTTCAAAACTTCCCCCTCCCTTGTCAAAAAATTCTATGCAATCTTTCTTAGGTTAGATAAACTTTGTCCCCAGTTTTTCAGAAATGGTAAGACCATTACAAAACCTAATAAAAAAGGATGAACAATACCATTGGGGACCTTTAGAAAACCAAGATTTTAATTCAATAAAAAAGGCCATAATAGATGCACCTTCTTTGATGAGCCCTAACTTTTCGCAAGACTTCACTCTCTACACATTCACTTCTGACTGCTCTTACGTCGCTGTCCTAACTCAAAAGAACACTGAAAACAATGAAGTCCCAATTGGCTTTATGAGCTCATCCTTCAAAGGTACAAAACTTACTTACCCAACAGTAGATCAACAAGATTATGCTATTTTTAAAGCAGTAAATCACTTTCGATCTTATCTTTTGAAATCTAGAACAAAAATCATTGTCCCTTGCCCGGTCGTGAGGAATCTGTTAGTACATAAAGAATTAGGTGAAAAAAGGGAAAATTGGGTCACATCCTTGCAAGAGTATGACATAGAAATCACCCCAGCACAAATAGTGAGAGGTCAAGGGTTATGCAAGTTAGTCACTGACTCAGCTGTAGGATAGGAAGAGGAAAATGATATGTCAAATCCAGGACAACACTACCAAAATTTAATTTGCTGTGCACAAAACCCTGTTAGTCCCTGGTATGATGATATAAAATTTTGTCTTGAACATGGGTCAGCTCCCCACCACCTGTATCCCACTAAAAGAAGAGTGCTAAGACTAAAATCTGCTTCCTTTCAGTTGATTAATGGTATTCTGTTTCGTCAAAATTTTGATGGAGTACTAATGCCCTGTCTTGAGAAAGATAAAGCAGAAAAGGTCTTTTTGGAATTACACGTAGGAGAAGTTGGTGGGCATTTCGGTGGAGATACCACTGCCCATAAAGTATTAAGAGCAGGTTACTACTGGCCTACACTTTTTAAAGATGCTCATGCTTTGTGTCACAAGTGTGTAATTTGTCAAAAAGAATCCAGATGGATACATAAACCAACCTTCCCTCTGCAGCCTGTTTCAGTAGACTCCCCTTTTCAGCAGTGGGGTATTGATATTATAGGTCTGATCAATCCACCATCCTCAGAGCAACATAATTTTATCATAGCAACCACAGATTACTTCACCGGTGGTCTGAAGCTGACCCATTAAAAGCTGTAAATATCGATCAGGTAATAACCTTCTTGAATTCAAATATTATTACTCGTTTTGGTATCCCTGATTGCCTAGTATTTGATAACGATTCCTATTTTTCATCTCTTGAGATGAGTAATTTCACTCTAGAAAAAGGAATTAAACTAAAATATTTCGCTAGCTACTACCCTCAAGGTAACAGATTGGAAGAATCAACTAATAAAAATCTGATTAAAATTATCAAGAGAACGGTATCTGAAAACCATAAAAATTGGCATAATGCACTATTAAATGCAATCTGGACTGATAGAGTGACTCTGAAAACTGCTGTGGGGAACTCACCCTTTTTTCTCATTTATGGCAGAGAGGCAATTCTTCCGCCACATATTCTTCTTTCCTCTCTACAAGTATCACTGAAAATACAAGAAGAGGACTGCCCCCCTTTGGAGAATCGAATTAATGCGTTGTTAAAATTAGAAGAAGTGAGGGCTCAAGAGAAACGAAAATTGGATCAACATCAACTCGTTGTTAAAATCTAGTTTGATTCCAATTCTGCCTCTGACAGAAACTTTTAGGTGGGTGACCTTGTCCTGAAATGGGACAAACCACACGAGGGAAAGGGAGAGCATACGAAGTTTCAGAACTTATGGCTAGGACCATTTTTGATTGCTGAGAAATTGGGTCCCAGCTCCTTCCGATTACAGAGTCTAGAGGGACATCCAGACACCTATCCGGTGAATGGCCAAGCTCTAAAAAGGTATTTCACTTGATGACAATCTCGTGTACACTGTGTAAATATTTTTCTTTTGTTTGCTTTTCATTTTTCTTTGCTGTTTTGGCTTTGATTTCTCCCTTATGCTTACCAGTTTTTTTGAAACACACATACCTGCATCATGAACTATTTTGGACAAAGAGAACAAAAAAATTTCTCCTCTGAAATGACTACTGAAGATTGTAAAAACATCAATTATGATACTTTTCTGAAGTTTACAACCATGTTAAAGAAAGCTTGTTGTTTGAAAAGCATTTTTTGATTTCGATCTGTAAATGAAGCTTTCCACGATCATCCATAAAAAAAATTCTTCTTACGCTATCCCTGTTCCTTAAGAGAACAACTCAGAAGATGTCTCCCTGCCTTCGAAGCTCAGTTTATAACAAAATGTCTCTAGATCTTAATGAAGGACAGTTGAAAAATTCTCTCAAGGTCTGTAATTTATTAAAATATGTCCAAAATATCAAGATTTTCAGTGTCACCCCGCTTGATTAAATATCTTTAAAATTAAATAAATCTTCAGAGAGTTGTGGTAAGTGCTTGTAAACCTGCCGGGATGCTGAACAGGTCTGTTGGCAGCGGGTAAATGCATGCATGACACCAATATAACTTCGCTGGGGTAATGAACAGGCCCGCTGGTAGCGAAGCAATGTTAGGTATATGAAAATTCTCCGATATGAAATTTTTTGAACTTAAATGTCCTTCGTTCTGATCTAAAACTTCTTGGCAGGATACAAATATCAGAGTGGGTTAAATGGCATCCCTGTTGAGCCTATGGACGCCTGCTAGAAGCAACGTCTTTTTCAACAGTATTGAATATTTTAACCTTAACATCGTGACTCTCTTTTGTTGAGATTGTCATCAGTTTTCGTCTTTTAAAATAACAAGCAATCTGAAACTGGACTTTTTTTTATGATTGACAATGATGTTCAAACAGTTTCTTGGCTGTTTTCGAGTTGAAGTTTTGTTGATTATCCTAATCTGGATTTGTTCATTTGGCATAGATAACTACTTCTACCAGTGTGTCACCATTCTTGGTAGCCATATTAATCTCTATATTTACCAGCTGCCTACACAGGGTTTTTAATTTCTCATTATTCGTTGCAAATTTTCTCATTAAACGAAACCATTATACGTCGCCTTTTACATACCTGCTTTTCGATTCCATTTTCATAACTGCAAGTATGAAAACGAAACAACTGTAATTCATGTTTGATTTCATCAAAGGGTTGATTTTTTTTACATGGTTTATCGTCGATTTGCTTCATTTAGTTATGAGCATGGTTGGTTCATGGTATAATTCCTTGGCCTCAAACACACCATTGGTTACATATGTATCAAAACACCACCCATTTATTATTTGACTATTGTTAATTTGGTTTTGATTTATAAGATCTTTGATACAATGGTTTATTCGACATATCGATTTTTTTGGTCAAATCGTTGGTATGCAATTGTTCATTTGATATTTTGATCGAATTTTTGGATATGCATATAATGGGGTTTTTTAACTGTTATGATTTGTATGTACCATTACACCAAGGTGTCATTCCAAGTACAACCTGATATGATGTTCTTGCATGGCCTTTATCTACACCACTATCCTCGCATGCATAGCATTAACACTCCTTCATAGCATTTCGAGCTGCCTTTGCATTGTATTGGGAAGCTCATGGAAAATGGCTTTGTTTCTACTCTGTCAAACCCTATCACCGAATACCCTCTTGATTTTGTGTTGTTAGCTATGGATCCTGTAGTGAGAATAGAACCCAATGGTGTTCAAACTTTGTTATTGTTTGATAATGCCTGAGAAGACTTAAAGAGGAATGGTTGACGAGTCTTTGTTGAGACGTTCAAGGGTTTTAATTTGGCAGTTTCCAAACAATTTGTGCTAACGTTTGATGGTTGCAGAAGATAAAATTGGAGACGTCGAGCTTGAGTTAAACGAAAATTTCATTAGCTCAGCCACTGGTCTACCAACTGTGGGACAAAAATGGTTTAAAAACTCTACAGTTGAGGAGGTTCCCTAGTCACTGTTGTTTACCTCAAGGAAGATTTCCAGCTGTGACAAAGGTATGCCCGTTATAGCTCTAAAACCTAGATGGCATGACCTGTTAGTTATTGTCAAGCAATTTGTTACCTGTGAGGGTAGATATGGTTTGGTTTTCTTATATCACTTGCGGTTGCTCATGAGTTTTATCGATTTTCCTCTAAACATGCCCTATTTTCTCCTTCGAAGTTTATACAAAATGGCAAAGCGTTTTAAAAGGGAGAAAGCCGACTCCATCCTATTCCACCACTGTTTGATTAAAATTATTATGGTTCATCAGTTGAAGTTAAAAGGCGATTGTTGGGAGGCATTCCTGTTAAGTAATGGTTTTTCTAGTACTGAAATAGGACAAGTTGACAAGTTCGTTGTTACAGAAACCCTCGTCGAGCCCGTCATTCCCGCTCCTTCTCTCTTGCCCTCTGTGGAACCCTCGACCTACCCGGACACTACCCAACCTGACGCTCTACCTGACTCGTATCCAAAAGATGGTAGTAAGCCTGTTAAAAAATCTGCAAAGAAAAAGTGTAAGGGTAACACAGATCTCAATTGCAAGGGTAAAAGGGCTGCGTGTTGGGTTCCACAGTGTGCCCAAAATAAACCTAAGGAAAATGTAGACCAAAACCCAATTGATTTAAGTGAGGATTCCGATTCAAAAGTTGAACGGTTTCTAACTAAAGAATATCCATATTCGTATGGACTTTGCTCTGTTAAACCCTATGATTATGTGACGAACCTCCCACCGTGTCTTAAAGACAACCTCGACTTCCCTGGAATCAAACTCGACAGAGAACCTACAAGTGAAATGAAAAATTCCCCACCTGCTGATACACATTCTATCCGGCCGCAATGCAATGAATGTCAGTCATGGCTCGATCGGTATTACACAGATGTGCCTTTGCTTCAATCTCGGATCAAGTCCTTAGAGGACCAGGTGAGTGTGCTAACAAAAGAAAATGACATATTGCAAAATGTAGCTCAATATAATGATAAAAGAAAAAAAAAATAGTCTCTGTTGTTTTTAAGAACGTGGAAGCAGCCACTGCCATTGTGAATTCAAAAATTGCTTGATTGAAACGAATCCCTGAATCTGAGGTATGGTGTTTTAAAAAATAATTTTAGTATGATTTTGTATTTGGTTTTAATTAGAATACATGATTTGTTTCCTTAAATTGCATCTCATTTGTTTTGATTGATTTAATTAAACACGATTCTAGTTATAATTATAACTAGCTACAGAATTGTGAGATTCTGTAGCTAGTTACTAAAATTCAAATTCTTTGTTTTTACAACTAAAATGTAATCTGAAATCGTGTATTCTTGTGCATTTTCAGGTACATACGATTTCTAAAGAAGATTTGAATTGCTGGTGACATATTTCACATGCTATTTCTTTATATGGTTTTAGAGTAGGCTATTACTAGTGATAACAATGAGAATCTGGGAGGTTGCATGCCCCACAATTTTTGGAACAAATTTGATAATTTCCACAGGAAACATTTTGATCCTGTGGCCTTTATAAATGTATTGTTTTGTAAACTAAGGACCATCGTTGCCTGGGAACAGAAACTATGGATTTATGATTGACAAACTTGAATGAAAGGTTGATGTTGGTACAACTTTAGCTTCAATATATCATATTTTTGTTCAAGTTTTGCTCATTTTGATTTGCAATCGAATTGTGACTACTTTAGATATCACAGTTTATTACAGATTGATGTGATCGGATTTATATGATGTCCATGTTTCATGTCTCTCATATTATATACAACAATTATCTTGTTTGAATTTGATGATTTGAAGGTTAATCTTCTTTATTAAATGAGCAGTTGTACGCAAATTTTTACAAGCTAGATTTATCTTAATGTGATCATTTGTCAAATTAGAGAATCGGTGTTACTACATCTCTCATGTTCTGTTATTAACATTCGACCATTATTGCTTCCCGTTTACGAGAAGCATTTGGAAAATCTGGTGTGGGTTGGCCTCATCAAACAACAAACGTAGATGCTATGCATAGGACGAATAGGAGATAATACTTCAGGTCAGTTTGCTAGTTTCATTTTATTAGTTTAATTAATATAAGAATTCCCTATAGTCCAATACATTGTATTGATTGTTATTTTTCTTTCTCAACTAGATAGCTGCCATTTCATTTCCTGTTTATAAAAGTTATAAAAAAATCAAAAACATTGAATGATAGTTTCTCTGTCATAAATCAATTCATATATGATTTTGCAGATTTCGATCAAAATTTGCACTTTGTGAATACTGTAGATATAATAGAGATTTAATCATATCGATACACTGTACATTTAATAAGTAGAACTACTATTCTATAAATATTAGTTAGTAAACTGTGAATATATTTTAGATTTGTATATAGTTTTCAGCAGTTGT
>JZKD02S0705384.1:635613-654296 GCA_000966675.3 Picea glauca | reverse complement strand
TTTTTTTCTAGGACGTAGATCAGATAACGGAGCCTCTAAACCCGTCAGAGTGGATTAATCCAAACGACTTGGGTTAAATAGACAACCCCGGACCAGATTCACTCCTCCAGTTGACGAGCGGTCAATTTTGCCTGTCAACAAATGGCACTAGAAGGAGGGCCAGAAAATTATTAATGCCACGAGGTGGTCGTAAGACTCCTCCACCACCTACCCGCTCACCTATAGTGACTAGAAGTCATTCAAATGACAACATTGTCCCTCAAACAAAAACTACATTAAACGACGATCTACAAATCACAGTTGAACCAGTAACTCCAAATCCTACAGGTGGTGACGTACAAGAGATTGTCCGCCAATCTCTCATAAGAAAACACAGTGCCTTCGCCCGTTTAAGACAACCAAACCGACCTTTGGACCAAACATTAGACTTCTCTGATATCAGAGAACAACTTGGAGGCACTAACCACACTCTTAACCCTACAAATTCAATCTTTACTCCTGCAGTAGCTGGATCTAGTGTACAACCCTCACCACCTCCTTTATCTCCTTCTTCTTCTAGAGAAGAGTCCTCGGACGAAGGTAGTTTCTCATCCCATCCTTCGACACCACCCACACCTATGGCCAAGTAGAAAAATCCTGCTAGACCCTGGCTCGACCAAGATGCAGTGGCCATACCTGGGCCTCAACATCCCTTACCGAAACACCCAGAGAAGTGGCTCCCTAAATTTGACCCGAACTCTAAATAGATTGCCAAAGATCACATCAAAAAGTTTATGTTAGCCATTAGACTCCGTAGTGTCGAGCACGAATACGTAGTCTGTAGATTGTTTCCTACACCTTTGAGGGAAATGCTTCTACCAGGTACTTTGCCCAATAGCCCCATACCATTGTGTCATGGGAGAAGTTTGAATCTTGCTTTCTTGAGAATTTTGGAGATGACAAGTCCCCAAAAGTTCTAGTCATGGAGCTTTCTAGTTTCAGAATGAACCCCAAAGAGAAAATCAAAGACTTTAATCAAATATTATTGACACTAAAGAATCGAATCCCTTCGGATTCGATGCCTGCTGAGAATCTTATCATAGCATATTATACAAAAGCCTTACATCAAATCATATCCATTTCGGTTAAGAGATCTAAGAAAGCCACGTTGTTAGAGGCCTTCGAAGAGGCCAGTCAGATTGAGAAAGACATCCTTAGCTTTAAAGACACCACTAGCAATGAAATAGAGATTAGTTCATCTTCCAAGAAGAGAATAGAAATCCTCCCTAGACCTGCCCAAAACAAAACACAACCTGAAATCTTAGATCTAGAAAACTTACAAAAAGTCATTCAGAAACTGTCCAATCAAGTTATAGATTTGAAAAGGATGGCTAAAGAATCTTCTTCGAGAAAAGGGCCTTACAAACCCCCGTTTAGGAAGCCTTTTCCCGCCAACTGACCTAATTCAAATATTGAAGGCCTAAATCTATAAAGTCTACAATTCGCTATTCAAACGATTCTAGAAGCACAGGATAACTTGATGCCTCCTGAGATCCCTTAGGAAGAAGCTGAACAAGAGACAGTAGAAGAAGATGAATCCTCTCCGAACATTTTTGGACACTTCTCGGATAGCATTTTTCAAGCTAATTTCGAGATAGTACATCCTTACAATACTAGGAGTAAGACAACAAACAATCCTTCTTCTGCAAACACCATGACTTTGCCCCCAAAGTAGTCTAAACTAGCTGAGACTAAACAGAGTCATATAAACCCAAGCTTAGATTATGATTTGATTGAAGATCTAAAAATTTAAGGGCTAACATTTCTGTTTATGAATTATTAAAATTCCCATTTCCGCTACAAAAAATGCTACAGAATATTGCAGAGAACAACAAAAATAGCAATCCAAGCAGTAACAAAGGTTTTCAGAACAGCCCAAAAGTTCCTCAGAAGGCCTCCGCTAAGAATACTTCCGATCCTAATGAGAAAAGAGACCTTCCTGTAAATAATGTAACAAATGTAGATAAATTAGTTTTAGAGGCTGCGAGTAAAAAGCAACAAGCTTCCACCATTAGTACTCACAGAAATGTCCCTCCATTTTTGTTAACTTTTGAAATCTTCAATAGGAACGTGCACAACTGTATGGTATATTTAGGAGCATCATCCAACGTAATTCCATGGTCTGTGTGTCAAAAGATTAATGCTGAAGTTCAATCATCTACCTTGAATATCATCCCTCTTGATCGAACTAGTGTTAAAGTTATAGGCGAATTAATAAATGTGCTTATAAGATTGTCGTCTAACCCTAAAGTTCATCAAGTGATTGATATTATTGTCGTAGATATTCCGGAATTTTATGGTTTATTTTTAAGTAGAGATTGGTCAGAACAACTACACGGATATTTCGCGAAAGATTGGTCTCACTTGTGGCTTCCTGAGAATGGAAAGCCCAACATAATCAAGGTAAATCGTGAACGTTACCTAAATTTCACAGTGACAGATTTAGATGATCCCTACGAGCCATTTACACCTTCTGCTGATTCACCCGAAATACAAGGGATGGATACCTTTTTCGGAAATTTCATGGTTGAAACTTCCACTATCACTAACCCGGAACAATAGTCTGAAATTTTGACATATTTGCAGCCAGCAGCTTCTACCCAATGGTCACATACACCCGACAAAAATCAAATATGGTCTCTTTACTTTGACGGGTCAAAATCCAAGGAAGGAGCCGGTGTGGGTTGCGTGATTATTGATCTAGCAGGTAACAAAACCCTGATTGCATGCAGGTTAGAGTTTGAATGTACAAACAACACAGCAGAATATGAGGCTTTATTGCAAGGCCTCAGGAAAGCATTAGATATGAACGTTCAAAATTTGACTGTCTTTGGTGACTCAAAAATTGTGGTTAGATAGGTAAAAAATTCTATCCATTGTTTATCTCTGCACCTTAAAGGCTACCAATCTGAGGTATGGAATTTGATGAATAAGTTTTCTACATTTAACATAAATTCTATTCCTAGATTGAATAATTCGGAAGCTGACTTGTTAGCCAATGTAGCTTTGAAACTCTTTCCTGCAGAAGGCTTGTCCCCAAATGCATTCTCCGTCGAACTGTTGTTCAGGCCATTCATCCCCGACAACATCACAAATTGGAGAGTCTTCAACGATGATCAACAAATTATAATTTTCCTGCATATGGAAGAAAATTTCTAGGGCGCAGTGATCGATGAAGGTACTCATGACAAAAATCTTCGTGACTTCACGGTAATACCAGATCCGAGATCTCCTGAATATTCATCGGGCATGGTAAATTCTATCCCTAAAGCTGTAGTTATGTTGGAAATTTTTTATGATCTTCAGGACAAGTTCAAAAAATCAGTGAACTGTAAAACAAATAGTTCCTCTTTGACGCATAAAAAAGTAAACTTGGGAACTAAAGACAATCCACATTGCATTAATTTAGGGGTGGGATGTTCTGAACAATAAAAAACAATGTATATTAAATTGTTTACGGAATTCAAAGATGTTTTTGCTTGGACGTATGATGACCTAAACACTTTTGATCCTAACATCATACAACACGTTATTCCTATGAAACCCCAAACCTTACCTTTTCAAAAAAAGTTAAGGAGAATGCATCCAAAACTCGAACCAACTATCAATAAGGAATTAAATAAACTCCTGAATGCTAAGAAAATCTTCCCAGTTAGGTACACACAATGGGTCTCTAATCTTGTCCCTGTCCGGAAGAAGAGTGGTGAAATCCAACTATGTGTCGATTTTCGAAATCTTAATCGAGCGTCTAATAAAGACAACTACCCTGTCCCACCCATGGAATAGATCCTTCAACATGTGTCTGGTTCTGAAATATTGTCCTTATTGGATGGTTTTTTAGGGTATAACCAAGTCCTCATGTCCCCTCCAAATCAACTTAAAACTACCTTCTGCACTCCATGGGGCACCTATGCTTATAGGAAAATTCCCTTTGGAATCATAAATGTTGGTGCCACTTTCCGAGGCTTAATCAATCAATATGTTGTATTTTACCTGGATGACATTACCGTCTTCTCAAAAAACAAAGCTAACCATCTAGCTCATTTAAGTTTTGTTCTATAGCGATGTCATAAGTACGACATTTCTTTGAATACTAAAAAATTTATCTTCGCAGTAGAACAAGGTAAGCTCTTAGGATTTATTGTATCAAGCAAAGGGAGGAATATCGACCCTGAAAGAACTGAAGTCATTTTGAAACTTCCCCCTCCCTTGTCAAAAAAGTCTATGCAATCTTTCTTATGTCAGATAAACTTTGTCAGGAGATTCATTTCCAGTTTTTCAGAAATGGTAAGACCATTACAAAACCTAATAAAAAAGAACATACAATACCATTGGGAACCTTTAGAAAAACAAGATTTTAATTCAATAAAAAAGGCCATAATAGACGCTCCTTCTCTGATGAGCCCAGACTTTTTGCAATACTTCACTCTCTACACATTTGCTTATGACCGCTCTTACACCACTGTCCTAACTCAAAAGAATGTTGAAAACAATGAAGTCCCAATTGCCTTTATGAGCTCAGCCTTCAAAGCTGCAGAACTTAATTACCCAGCAGTAGATCAACAAGCCTATGCTGTTTTTAAAGTAGTAAAGCACTTTCGATATTATCTTTTGAAATCTAGGAAAAAAATCATTGTCCCTTACCCTGTCGTCAGAAATCTGTTAGTATATAAAGAACTAGGCAAAAAAAGGGAAAATTGGGTCACATCCTTGCAAGAGTATGACATAGAAATCACCCCAAGAAAAATAGTGAGAGGTCAAGGGTTATGAAAGTTAGTCGCTGACTCAGCTGCAGGGCAACAAGAGGAAAATGATATGTCAAATCCATGACAACACTACCAAAATTTAATTTGTTGTGCACAAAACCCTGTTAGTCCCTGGTATGATGATATAAAATTTTGTTTTGAACATGGGTCAGCTCCCCGCCACCTGGATCCCACTAAAAGAAGAGTGCTAAGATTAAAATTTGCTTCCTTTCAGTTGATTAATAGTGTTTTGTTTCACCAAAATTTTGATGGAGTACTAATGCGTTGTCTTGAGAAAGATGAAGCAGAAAAGGTCTTATTGGAATTACATGCAGGAGAAGCTAGTGGGCATTTCGGTGGAGATACCACTGCCTATAAAGTATTAAGAGTAGGTTACTACTAGCCTACACTTTTCAAAGATGCTCATGCTTTGTGTCACAAGTGTGTAATTTGTCAAAAAATGTCTGAACAAATACATAAACCAGCCTTCCCTTTGCAGCTTGTTTCAGTAGACTCCCCTTTTCAGCAGTGGTGTCTTGATATTATAGGTCTGATCAATCCGCCATCCTCACAGCAACATAAATTTATAATAACAACCACAAATTCCTTCACCAGGTGGTCTGAAGCTGCCCCATTAAAAGCTGTAAATACCAGTCAGGTAATAACCTTCTTGAATTCAAATATTATTACTCGTTTTGGTATCCCTGATTGCTTGGTATTTGATAACGCTTCCTATTTTTCGTCTCTTGAGATGAGTAATTTCGCTCTAGAAAAAGGAATTAAACTAAAATATTCTGCCAGCTACTACCCTCAAGGTAACGGATTAGCAGAATCAACTAATAAAAATTAGATTAAAATTATCAAGAGAACAGTATCTGAAAACCATAAAAATTGGCATAATGCACTGTTAAACGCAATTTGGGCTGATAGAGTGACTCCGAAAACTGCTGTGGGTAACACACCCTTTTTTCTCGTTTACGGCAGAGAGACAATTCTTCCACCACATATTCTTCTTCCCTCTCTGCAGCTATCGCAGAAAATACAAGAAGAGGATTGCCCCCCTTTGGAGAATCGAATTAAGGTGGTGTTAAAATTAGAAGAAGTGAGGGTTGAAGCGAAACGGAAATTGGATCAACATCAACTCGTTGTTGAAAGTTGGTTTGACTCCAATTCTACCTTTGAAATTTTTTTTGAGGTGGGTGACCTTGTCCTGAAATGGGACAAATCACATGAGGGAACGAGAGAGCATATGAAGTTTCAGAACTTATGGCTAGGACCATTTTTGATTGCTGAGAAATTGGGTTCCAGCTCCTTTCGATTACAGAGTCTAGAGGGACATCCAGACACCTATCTGGTGAATGGCCAAGCTCTAAAAAGGTATTTCACTTGATGACAATCCCGTGTACACTATGTAAATATTTTTCTTTTGTTTGCTTTTCATTTTTCTTTGCTGTTTTTGCTTTGATTTTTCCCTTATGGTTACTAGTTTTTTTGAAACACACACCTGCATCATGAACTATCTTGGACAAAGACAAAAGAAAAATTTCTCCTCTAAAATGACTACTGAAGATTGTTAAAACATCAATTATGATACTTTTCCGAAGTTTACAGCCATGTTAAAGAAATCTTGTTGTTTGAAAAGCGTTTTTTGATTTCTATCTGTAACTGAAGCTTTTCACGATCATCCATAAAAAAATTTATTCTTACGTTGTCCCTGTTCCTTAAGAGAACAACTCAGAAGATGTCTCCCTGCCTTAGAAGTTCGGTTTATAACAAACTGTCTGTAGATATTAATGAAGGACAGTTAAAAAATTCTCTCAAGGTCTGTAATTTATTAAAATATGTCCAAAATATCAGGATTTTCAGTGTCACCCTGCTTGATTAAATATCTTTAAAATTAAATAAATATTCAGAGAGTTGTGGGAAGTGCTTGTAAACCCCCCAGGATGCTGAACAAGTTTGCTGGCAGTGGCTAAATGCATGCATGATGCCAAGATAACTTCGTCGGGGTACTGAACAGGCTCGCTGGCAGCGAAGTAATGTCAAGTATATGAAAATTATCAGATGTGAAATCTTTTGAACTTAAATGTCCTTCGTTCTGACCTAAAAATTCTTGGCAGGATATAGATATCGGAGTGGGTTAAATGGCATCCTTGAGGCTATGGATGCCTACTGGAAGTAGTGGCTCTGTCAACAGTATTGAAGATTTTATCCTTAACATCATGACTCTCTTTTGTTGAGATTGTCATCAATTTTCGTCTTTTAAAATAACAAGCAATCTGAAACTAGATTTTTTTTTTTATGATTGATAATGATGTTCAAACAGTTTCTTGGTTGTTTTCGAGTTGAAGTTTTGTTGATTATCCTAATCTAGATTTGTTCATTTGGCAGAGATAATTGCTTCTACCAGTGTGTTTCCATTGTTGGCAGCCATATTAATCTCTATATTTACCATCTACCTACACAGGATTTTTAATTTCTCATTATTCGTTGCAACTTTTCTCATTAAACGATACTATTATATGTCTCCTTTTACATACCTGCTTTTCAATTCCGTTTTCATAACTGCAAGTATGAAAATGAAACAACTGGAATTCATGTTTGATTTCATCAAAGGGTTGATTTTTTTTACGTGGTTTATCATCGATTTGTTTCATTTAGTTATGAGCATGGTTGCTTCATGGTATAATTCCTTGGCCTCAAACACACCATTGGTTACATATGTATCAAAACACCACCCATTCAGTATTTGACTATTGTTAATTTGGTTTTGATTTATAAAATCTTTGATACAATGGTTTATTCGACATATCAATTTTTTTGGTCAAATCGTTGGTATGCAATTGTTCATTTGATATTTTGATCGAATTTTTGGATATGCATATAATGGTTTTTTAACTGTTATGATTTGTATGTACCATTACACCAAGGTGTCATTCCAAGTACAACCTGATATGATGTTCTTGCATGGCCTCGATCTACACCACTATCCTCGCACGCATAGCATTAACGCTCCTTCATAGAATTTCGAGCTGCCTTTGCATTGTATTGGGAAGCTCGGGGCAAATGGCTCTATTTCTACTATGTCAAACCCTATCGCCGAATACCCTCTCGATTTTGTGTTGTTAGCTATGGCTCGCGTAGTGAGAATAGAACCCAATGGTGTTCAGACTTTGCTATTGTTTGATAATGCCTGAGAAGGATTAGAGAGGAATGGTTGGCGGGTCTTTGTTGAGAAGTTCGAGGGTTTTAATTTGGCAGTTGCCCAACAATTCACGCTAACATTCAATGGTTGCAAAATCTAAAATTGGAGACATCCATCTTGAGTTAAATGAATATTTCATTAGCTCAGCCACTGGTCTGCCAGCCGTGGGACAAACATGGTTTAAAAAATCTAAGGTTGAGGAGGTTCCCTGGTCACTGTTATTTACCTCAAGGAATATTGCCAACTGCGACAAAGGTATGCCCGTTACAACTCTAAAACCTAGATGGCACGACCTGTTAGCTATTATCAAGCAGTTTGTTACCTGTGAGGGTAGATATGGTTTGGTTTTCTTATATCACTTGCAGTTGCTCATGAGTTTTATCGATTTTCCTCTAAACATGCCCTATTTTCTCCTTCAAAGTTTATACAAAATGGCAAAGCGTTTTAAAAGGGAGAAAGTTGACTCCATCCTGTTCCACCACTATTTGATTAAAATTATTATGGTTCATCAGTTGAAGTTAAATGGCGATTGTTGGGACGCTTTCCTGTTAAGGAATGGCTTTACTAGTACTGAAATAGGACAAGTTGACAAGTCCATTGTTACAGAAACCCTCGTCGATCCCGTCATTCCCCCTCCTTCTCTCTTTCCCTCTGTGGAACCCTCGACCTACCCGGACACTACCCAACCTGATGCTCTACCTGACTCGTATCCAAAAGATGGTGGTAAGCCTGTTAAAAAATCTGCAAAGAAAAAGTGTAAGGGTAACACGGATGTCAATTGCAAGGGTAAAAGGGCTACGTGTTGGGTTTCACAGCGTGCCCAAAATAAAACTAAGGAAAATGCAGAGCAAAACCCAATTGATTTAAGCGAGGATTCCGATTCAGAAATTGAACGGTTTCTAACTGAAGAATATCCATATTCGTATGGACTTTGCTCTGTTAAACCCTATGATTATGTGAAGAACCTCCCATCGTGTCTTAAAGACAACCCTGACTTCCTTGGAATCAAACTCGACAGAGAACCTACAAGTCAAATGAAAAATTCCCCACCTACTGATACACATTCTATCCAGCCGCAATGCAATGAATGTCAGTCATGGCTCGATTGGTATTACAGAGATGTGCCTTTGCTTCAGTCTCGGATCAAGTCCTTGGAGGACTAGGTGAGTGTGCTAACAAAAGAAAATGACAGATTGCAAAATGTAGCTCAAGCTAATGATAAAAGACAAAAGCCCACAGGCTCTGTTGTTTTTAAGAACGTGGAAGTGACCACTGCCATTGTGAATTCGAAAATTGCTTGATTGAAACGAATCCCTGAATCTGAGGTATGGTGTTTTAAAAAATAATTTTAGTATGATTTTGCCTTTTCTTTTAATTAGAATACATGATTTGTTTCCTCAAATTGCATCTCATCTATTTTGATTGATTTAATAAAACACGATTCTAGTTATAATTATAACTAGCTACATAATCGTGAGATTCTATAGCTAGTTACTAAAATTTGAATTCTTTGTTTTTACAACTAAAATGCAATCTGAAATCATGTATTCTTGTGCGTTTTCAGGTACATATGATTTCTAAAGAAGATTTGAATTGATGGTGGCATCTTTCACATGCTATTTCTTTATATGGTTTTAGAATAGGCTATTACTAGTGATAACACTGAGAATTTGGGAGGTTGCATCCCCCACAAATTTTGGAACAAATTTGATAATTTCCACAGGAAACGTTTTGATCCTGTGGCCTTTATAAATGTATTGTTTTGTAAACTAAGGACCATTGCTTCCTGGGAATAGAAACTATGGATTTATGATTGACAAACTTGAATGAAAGGTTGATGTTGGTACAACTTTAGCTTCAATATATCATATTTTTGTTCAAGTTTTGCTCATTTTGATTTGCAATCGAATTGTGACTACTTTAGATATCACAGTTTTTTACAGATTGATGTGATTGGATTTATATGATGTCCATGTTTTATGTCTCTCATATTATATACAACAATTATCTTATTCGAATTTGATGATTTGAAGGTTAATCTTCTTTATTAAATGAGCAGTTGTACGCAAAGTTTTACAAGCTAGATTTATCTTAATGTGATCATTTGTCAAATTATAGAATTGTTGTTACTACATCTCTCATGTTTTGTTATTATCATTCGACCATTATTTCTTCCCGTTTACGAGAAGCATTTGGAAAATCTGGTGCGAGTTTGCCTCATCAAACAACAAACGTAGATGCTATGCACAGGACGAATAGGAGATAATACTTCAGGTCAGTTTGCTAGTTTCATTTTATTAGTTCAATTAATATAAGAATTCCATGTAGTCCAGTACATTGTATCGATTGTTATTTTTCTTTCTCAACTAGATAGCTGTCATTTCATTTCCTGTTTATAAAAGTTATAAAAAAAATCAAAAACACTGAATGATAGTTTCTCTGTCATAAATCAATTCATATATGATTTCACAGATTTCGATCAAAATTTGCACTTTGTGAATACTGTACATATAATAGAGATTTAATCATATCGATACATTGTACATTTAATAAGTAGAACTACTATTCTATAAATATTAGTTAGTAAACTGTGAATATATTTTAGATTTGTATATAGTTTTCAACAACTGTTTGTCATTTAGTTAGTTTCTTTAGTTTTTTTTTTTTTTTCTTAGGACTTAGATCGGCTAATAGAGATGCTAAACCCATTAGAGTGTATTAATCCAAATGACTCTGGTTAAATAGACAACCCTAGATTGGTTTCACTCCTCCAGTTGACGAGCGATCAATTTCATCCGTCAACACAACTCAAGACTACTTTCAGAACTAATCGGGGAACTTATGCTTATATGAAAATGCCATTCTGATTAATAAATGTTGTGGCAACCTTCCAAAGAGCTATGGATATATATTTCATAGGACTGATTTGTGATTGTGTATTGGTATACCTAGATGATTTCGCCATATTCTCCAAAGATAGAAATGATCATATAACTCACTTAAAGAGGATATTTAACAGATGTAGAAGATATGGAATCTGAATGAACACAAAAAAATATGTTTTTTCAGTTGATGAAGGAAGACTCTTAGGATTGATTATATCCAAATAAGGAATGATGATTGAGCCCTAGATAACATAAGCCATCTAAAAAATACCTCCTAACCATAACAAGAAATCTATGAAATCATTTCTTGGGAAGGTTAATTTTGTAAGGATATTTATCCCATGATTTGCTGAAACTATCAAACCCCCCCAAGAAATGATAAATAAGAATGCAATGTTTAAATTGGGTTCCAAGGAAAAGACATCTTTTGAAAAAATCAAAGTAGAAATAACATAGGATCCAGAACTGATGAATGCAGACTTCATCAAAGACTTCATAATCTACACATTCACTTTCAATATTGCATTTGTAGGTGCCCAAATGCAGAACAACAATGAAGTAAATGAATTCCCAATTGCATTTATGATTTTAGGGCTACAATAATATAAACTAGATCACCCATAAGTATATAAGCAAGCCTATGCAGTCTTTATTATTTTCAAAGATTTCATACCTTACTTGATCAAATAAAAAACCAAGGTGACTGCACCTTACCTTATTGTAAGAAACCTCTTGGTAGAAAAGGATTTGGGAGAGAAAAGAGCCAACTGGATAACAACCTTACAGGAATATGACCTTGACATTAAGCCTGCTAAAATTGTGAAGGGCCAAGGATTATGTAAATTGGCAGCTGAATCAATTGATGACATAGCAAGTGAATATGTATTTTGTTAAGATTAAATCTTACTTGAGAATGAGGTCTGTTATATCCCTTTTAACAATGATCAATGGTATTATGAAATGAAGTATTATTTAATCCATGGTTCAACTCCACAATACCTGGATCCAAAGAATAAGAGGGCTCTTAGAATCAAATCATCCCAATATAATATTACTAAAGGAATACTATTAAGAAATAATTATGATGGAATTTTCTTGAGATGCGTGGAGAAGGAGGATGTTGATAAATTCCTATGAGAACTCCATGATGGTCCAACTGGAGGACACTTTGGAGGAGCTACCACAACACATAAAATCCTTAGAGTTGGTTACAAATTGTCTACTTTGTTTAAATATTATCAAGCTTATGAAAAAAAGTGTTGGGAATGCCAAAGGTCAAATGGGAAGGAAAAGAGACCTTGTTTTCCCCTTGAACCTGTCACAATTGAACTTCCATTTCAATAGTGGGGTTTGGATGTGATAGGAGAGATGAAACCTAAATCTTCTCAATTGCACAGATACATCCTTACTACAATAGATTATTTCACTATATGGACTCAAGCAACATCTTTGAATACTGTCAATGAAAACTAGGTGATATCTTTCTTGGAATATTTTATTATAGCTAGATTTGGTGTCCCATAATCATTAGTTTTTGATAATTCCAAGTATTTCCCTTCTTTAAAATTGACTGAGTATGCCCTTGAAATAAGCATTAAAATCAAACATTCAACTAATTATTATCCTTGGGAAAATGGGATAACAAATTCTACAAATACAAATCCAATTAAAATTCTGAAAAGATCTATTACAGAGAACCAAAGGAATTGGCATCTAGCCCTCCCCAATGCTCTATGGACTGATAAAGTAACACCCAATTATTCTCTGGGAAATTCTCCCTTCTTCCTTGTTTATGGACAAGAAGCTATTTTACGTACACATACTTTACACATAAAATAACACCCAATTATTCTCTGGGAAATTCTCCCTTCTTCCTTGTTTATGGACAAGAAGCTATTTTACCTTCACTGCAACTTGTTCTATTTGTCCAAGATAAAGAGTTCCTAGTTATGCAACAAATATTGATTATGCTCCTTAAACTTGAAGAATAAAGGGAAAAATATAAAATAAACTTAATGCAACACCAAGAAATACTTAAGATATGGTTTGACAAGTCATTTTTGGGGAATACAAACTTTCAATAAGGAGATCTAGTCCTTAAGTGGGATAAATCAAATGAAGTAAAAGGAAAACATACCAAGTGTCAAAATATTTAGCGAGGCCCATACCAAATCCATCAAGAAATTGGGCCAGGAACCTTTAAACTCAAGACATTGGAGGGAGACACAAATGAGCTCGTTGTCAAAGGTGAAATTCTCAAATGATACTTCTTCTAATCACCTTAGGTGATATAGTATTGTACATAGTAGGTTTCCTTTTTATTTTAAATTGGGTATGTCCCTTTAGAATAATTTTCCACATCTCTTTTTGTTTCCAAGTTTGTTTATTTCACTAATTTTGCAATAAATCCTATGTTGACCTAACATTTCACTCACACACAAAATATTACTTATTGGAGATTGTGTTACAAAACAAATACTCAACTTATGTTTGAATAAATTTTCGGGTGCTCAGGAAGTGAAAAGGATGCATTGCATTTTGTTTGAAAACATTAAAACACAACATGTAGTTACATTGGATGGGAAGAATTTGTGATTCTCTATTTTTGAGAAAACCCCAGACTATGAGTGAAGCAACTACATCTACCTTAATTTATAGTTTGTTTGTTATCTATGTGATAACTCTCACATCCAGCTCATGGTCCTTCAATCTAGAGAACAAGTGACAACCTCAGATGTGTTCATAATAATATCTGTGAGACTTCCCCCTCTATACATAGATATTAAAAATTATCATAAATATTCTTGGGAAAAGACCCATGAGGAAAAAACACTAACTGAGACCAACATATAAAAAAAATATTTTATCACCTTGCTTCCTAGATACCCACAATGAAAAAAATGTTATATATATTACAAATATGTAGGGTGAAATTTAAAGCTTATAAAAAAAGGAAGTTGAAAGAACCAATGATTGTGTGGGAAATACAAGTAAACCCATCGGGGCTATAGATGCTTACTAGCAGCGAGGATATTCTTGTATGATACCAAGGCAACTTTGTTGGGGATATGGATGCCCGCTAGAAGTGAAGAAATGCTGAGAAAGAAGATATTAGGAACACACATAAATCTATAAACAATTAGGAAAACACCTCTATGGCATATAACTCCTCCAAGGTTTCTGAACAAAGTTGAATAAATCCCATCCCATATTGTCTCACATAAATAATTTCGAGGATCATCGAAGACATATCACCTTCTCATTTTTCAGTAAGAGCTAGTGATGTGGGGTCCATGATACATATGGAACTATGAACTTTTCATAATATATGAATATAGGAGTATAAAATATCGAGGTATATCTCGAGCAGAGAGAACTATTCTCCTAGAAATTTGCCATTTATTTTGACATCCACAACAACCCACTAAAATTCGTGATCTTAGAGGATTTTAGTGGGATCCCACCTATCAAAATTTCAGTAAGGTACTCATCACTACTAACCTAACTAGCTATTCATTCATAAAACTACCTTTTGTACATGATCTCCGAAGTGGATCTCAGGAAAATATTGACCAACATTGAATCCTTCAAGATACATTGATCAATGGCCCCTTATCCATCTCCACTCAAATATTAAACCTTCTTGGGAAGCCCGTCTGTAATGATGTGAAGATTCCTTACCTATATGGCCCTTGTTTAAGTGTCATTGGGCCATTTCCACTAAACTCGCATTGTTTATTTATCCCAACCACGTCTTTCAACGACGACAATGTCTCAACAATATATTCAAGAGTCAATATTGTAGGGGTAGAAAACTTAGAAGCATGCATTTTTCAACCACTTTTTTGACGACGATACCCCATTTAACACAAGGGACATATGTATTTTCCAATCATCCCCTATTTCATGTATATGTATTAGGAAGAGACTAGGCTTCAAATTCTTCGTAAATCAATTGTTGTAAGATTATAAAGGTGGAGGCATGACCTTGTGTTTCATATACTCTATAATTTTTTTTAATCAATGCATACTTTTCAAGCCCCCCATTTTTTCATCATTGGGACATATAGTAGGAAATTCCCCTAGATCTTTTAATTCCCCCTCTCAAGAAATCCTCTGATGGTGACCACGTACATAAGTTGAGTAAGATACAACATGGCATTTGTTTTGTGCATACATGTTAGAAAGAGATTAGTCCTCAAATATTTCAAGAACAAAAGTGATCCAGATTTAGGAGAAAAACGAAATGAAACCACATATTTATAACATTAGCATAGAGACACAGTGAAAAATAACAAAGATACAGTAAAACTTGACTTCTATTAAATAAGAAATATGTTGAAAACTGTAAAATGAAGACTTGAAACAAGATTTCTAGAATGGTGGGAGCTTATCTCTGAGAAGAGATGTGACGACTATGCTCATTCGCAAGAAGATGATTACAATGAGGCTCTGAAGGCCTTTTTAGAACAAGAAATTTAGTATGTGGCAGTTCATAGCTTCTATAGAGTTTGACCTATGAAGACCTCATCTCCAACCGCATGCGTCACTAGCTTTTTGAAGATGCATACTATACTTGTATTTCTTTGACTGATTTTGATATGTAGATCTGTTGTGTATTGCTCACGGCTAAAATTTATATAGTTATATGACATGGATCTACAGTGTATTTTATTGGAAACCATGATTCAGTTCATTCCGAGCATGGGTATTCCCGCCTCAGAGAGACAATTGTTGTTTTGCATATGGCACCTTCCAAACTATGGTCCCAGGCTCACTTAATTTTGTGCATTGGTGAAGATGTTGTAATGTATTTAATCCATAATTTGCTCTTATGAACTCATACATTAGGGGGCATCTATTATATCCCTAAAATTCCCTACTCATGCATACATGGCATTGGCCCTCTTACTTGCATAATTTTCCAAATCACTACTGAGAAGCTCTACTTAAAAAACTATTTGTTAGAGCATGTACACGCCCTGCACCACTACAACCTGCATACATACGCTTGATGCATGCTATAAATCCTGCGTACATAAGCTTTCTTCATAATACGTAACCCGCATATACCTCCAAAAGTTGCAAAAATTAAATTTTTGTAAGGAATTCAGTGGAATTCACAGGCTATTGGAGGTTTCCCAGCCAATTCACCTTCTATAGCCCATCCCCTAATCGAATAAACATATTTTTTCATATAAAGGATGTGTTGGGGTCTCATTTCACTAACTAAGAACAAGGACAATGAAACTCTACCCAATTTCACTTCCCTTCCTTTCCCAATCATTTTCTACCTTTTGTGAGTTACTGCCTCAACACTCCCTCTTCAGCCTCTTTTCTTCCATCCAATACATTCCCTTTCCTTGAGGTGACAAGTAGATTGTGAGAAGAGGCTTATTGAAGGTGCACTTGGAGCTTTGTAAAGAGGAGATCAGACTAGGTTCGTGGAACGATAGCCTACATGGATTGTAAGTTTTAGTCTTTGTTTGATGAATAAAATAATCTCTTTTCCATGTCCCAAATGATGATGATTTTGTATTTTCTTTGATTTATACATAAAATTTGATATCTAACCCTAATTTATGGATAGAAATATCATGCTTGTAGTCCTTTTTTTCCTAGTCTTGGATGCAGGCCAACCTTGGTAGGAGACTTGCAGTCTTTGGAACTACAAAGCTTGAGGAGATCATCACTAGACATGGGATAAAGGTACAATTACTGATATTATCTTCTATTTCTTTCTTTTTATTTATTTGGTATGCTTGGGGTAGAGTAGAAACTATATTGACTTTTAGATGGTCATTCGCTTTGTCTATATCTTAAACCTTGGTATAGTTATAGGGGGGATTTTCTTGCTATCATAGAGTTTCAATATGCAACAAAAGAATATCATGTACAAGTAGTTAAGAGAATATTAAGATATCTCAAGGGTAATTTGGACTATGGACTGTGGTATCCAAAAAGTGGATATTTTACCTTGAAAGCATACACTAATGTTGATTGGATAGGATGTGTTGATGATCGAAAAAGCATAAGTGGAGGTGTATTCTTTGTGGGAATGTTAAGATCCAAATATAAAAATATCGTAAAAACCTTAGAATAAGTACTCAACACCTTGACAAAGAGATAAATTCATATATTAAGCCTGTTTGAGGGGAAAACCTCCTTATACATTATATGAATTCACAAATACAAGATGATTCCAAATGAAAAGGTATCCTTGGTATATATAGGAGACTAGGAGGTACAATTACAACTAATGGACCCAAGCCAACATAAATAAAATAACAATACTAATGTAATATGCCCCAATTAAGGGGTAATGTGCCACGAATTAGGGCTTAACATGCCCCTCCCCTTTAGACAAGTTTTGTCCTCAATGATTGAGTAGTTCTATATGCTTCTATATAAAAGACTCATCTTCCCATGTCAAATCATCACACGATAGTTTCTTCCACTTAATGAGATACTCCGAAATTGATCTAGTCCTCAAATGGAAAATTCTTGTTGTTATAGAAAGATTTTCCTCACCATTGTTATCTTGCACAAAGGGATTTTTTCCATTTCCCTATGCAGACTTGTCATTCATTTTTTATGAATCCAGAGCTAAAAATACATATTTTTCGACATATACGCACCCTATCTACTATACATCATGCATATACGCAGGCTACTCCACTACAACCCACACATATCGGGATTTGTGCCAGAAAATACAAAAATGAAGTCGGGTTTCCATGTCACAACAGGAGATATTTGATCCTTGGCCTTCCATATACTGGAAACGTTTCAACTCGGCCCTTCAGTTGCATTTTGAAGGCTATAAGAACACAATTATGAGCTATGGAAAAGAGGAGAAAGCATTCAACTTTGAGAGCGAAGTTACTTTGGAGAAATTACTTCATATTGAGTCTGCATCCCTTTGTCCCTCAAGTCTGAACACAATGTTCAACCTCCAGTCTCTTTCCCTGTTGTTGAGATAACCTCATTGTGTCTTTCCTATGAGCTTTCCTTTGGTGAAGGATTGAAGTGGTGGAGGCTCAGTTGGAAGGAACTTGGTTTCTTGGTTTCGAACCATGCTGACACGAAAGTCTGTAATGTTTTTGCTTCTACTGATCATTTATTAATAGAAATACTCCTTTCCCGTCCAATTGGTATCATGCAAATATATGATTATTATCCATGGGCATATTTGTAATGTTTATTAATGTATTATGCTATCTAATGTGCTAACCCCTTTATATTATCACTATATACTTGCTCTACTTGTTTGTTGAAAACTTGTTGTAGGTACAAAGATTTGTGTCAAAGTACTCAATAGTGGAACATCATCAAACATTGGAACAAGGTAGCCTTATTTCTTATCTTGCTTGCACATTGGTTTATATAGCATATGTTGGAATTGAGTAGATTTCTGCAGTCATACCTATCTATTGTGGTTTACCCTAGCCATAGAGAGTTTTTCCCTTGTAACAAAATTGGCGACCATACTAGGGAGAAATATTATTTCTAGGGTTGAAGTACTTTTTATCCTTGCATTGCTATTTTTCCTTTTTGTTTCTTGTCGTATCACTGCTTGACAGATTATATTCACTCTGGGTCTAAGTTTTCAGCCTTTTTCACTTGCTTGGCCTTGTTTTCAAGCTTATACGTGCCTTTTTCCTTGACATTCACATATTGATCCGGATTTTATGAGCAGAACGAAATGAATACAGATTATTAATAGGTGCTTAACATGAAAATAACAGAGATACAGTAAAACTGGTTTTCTATTGAATAACGAAATAAGCTGAAACTGTAAAAATGCAG
>JZKD02S0705384.1:601000-612209 GCA_000966675.3 Picea glauca | reverse complement strand
AGGCAAGTGAACAGGAGAGGATCCCTTCCATAATAGGATCCATTGTATGGTGTTGCCCTACCTCAAGGGTTTGATATAATAAAGTTTTGTTTTTCTATATTGTTCTTCTATATCTGTTGTGGTGATTTTGTATTTAGTCTTAGGCTCTTAAAAGACACACTAGGCCAAATGTAGCCTTTGTCCAACATCTCCTATAGTTGTAGTTTGAGTTCAACTAGCTCTAATGTACTCATTTATAGGTCATTCTAAACACTGGCACCGCTCCCAGTACAAATTCTATTGAAAATTCAATATCTATTCTTGTAGGTAGACCTGGTACCT
Organism: Picea glauca; assembly: GCA_000966675.3. Lineage (NCBI taxonomy): Eukaryota > Viridiplantae > Streptophyta > Pinopsida > Pinales > Pinaceae > Picea > Picea glauca. Next base: position 611,888 of record JZKD02S0705384.1, on the reverse strand, counting down.
CTTTTGGAAAAACATCTTTATACTCTCTTAATATGGGATGGTCCTCTAAGCTTGGTTTATTGTCATCAACAAAGTTCAACACTTGTATTGCATACAAAGGACATCCTTTTCTGCAATACGTCTTCACTTCAAGGGATGATATTTGTCTCACTGAGACAAGCTTTTGAATCCCTTGTAGGGTTATTTTTATCTCTTCTTCATATTTACACACCAAAGTTTTATTGTAACAATCCAACTTGGTTTTATGGGAATCCAACCAGTCCATGCCAATCAACAGGTCATAAGATCCAAAAGGGAGCATGTTTAAGGTGGCTTGGGTGAGTAATCCACTCATAATGGATTGGTATGCTGGTATGACCTTTGTTACCTTTCTTTTGGTTCTAGTGGCTAGTTGTACCAACCATGATTTGGCATGTTTTAATTGATGCAATTTACATTTCTCAATAGTTTGAGGGGCATCATAACACATATTAGAACCAGGGTCAATTAAAATGGAAACTAGTTGGTTGGCAATCATACCTTCCATTTTCATCACTGAAGCTTGGTGGTCAGCTTGTCTATTATCCAAGGCTGCATAAATTTGTGGTATGATCCTACCCACATCATTGATTTTGGTAGCCTCTTGGATGTTGTATATCCTGCTATCGTTTTGTTTCCTATGTGGATAGTCCCTCAGCAGGTGTTCTTCTCCACAAACCCAACATTTCAAAGGATCTCTCTCTTTGTGTTATCAATATTACTTGGGGATGCTCCAAAGGTTTTATTACCACTCTGAGATGGAAACTTCTGCTAATATACGCTTCTAGTAGGAAGGAGCATCTTAGAACTCTTACCATGGTTCTTAAATCTTGAGGTTTTAAACCTCTTCTTCTTGAATACCGAATTACTTTTCTTCTTCCAATCCTCAGGAGGTTCTATCTTATTCTTGAATTTCTCATAGAAATACCTTTCCTTCTGGATAGTATCTTCTAAGGTCTTTCTCTCATCAAATTAAATTTTGTCTCGAAAGGACTCAGGAAGTCCACTAATGAATCGTTTCATATTTACCTTTTCATCCTTTATGTAAGGCACATACCTCATCAGGTCAATAAATTTGTTGATATATTCATCTATCGTGAGTTGTTCCAGCTTGAGGTCATATAAATCCTTGGTCTTCCCATCAAAGTATTTCTCTGACAAATGCTTCTTCTTGAAGTATTTCTCAAATTTCTTCCGTGAAAATTTCTTCTCACGGATTCCTTTTGACATTCCTAAGGTCTTCCCACCAAATGGAGGCCTTTCCATTCAGGTTGAAAATGGATATTCGACCCTTTAAGTTTTCAGAGTAGTCATGGAATCTGAAGTACTTATTCAAGCCAAGTAGCCAAACTTATTCTTCTTCCCCCTTTTTAATTTTTCCATCGAATGTGGGTGGTTTGTCTTCCTTAAAATCTTCAGGGTCATGGCCCTTGGAATGTTTCCTCTTCTTTATTCTCCCTTAGGAACATGAACTAGTATTTCCACTAGAAGATTCCCTGGAGTTGTCAGTTTCCTCGCCAGAGGATTCTTTCGTTGAATGTCTCTTGGCTCCATGTCGTCTTTGAGGTACTCCTCCTTTGTGTTCCCACTTTCAGGTCCATGATTTTGTATCTCATGTGGACTTAGAGTTTTCTTAGTATGATGCTTGTCCATGTGACTGGCTTCTGGTCCATGCTGCAACTACCTTTGTATATCTGTTAGGCTTTTCAGTAGGAATGTGTTGATTTCAGTTTGTTTTTCTGTTCTTTTATCAACCTTTCATTGTCATCCTTACAACTATGTAATTATTCCATGAGGATTCTTATGGTTTCATAAAAATATGGAGGGGTTTCTACCACCCTCCTCTCATCATATTATTCCTCTCTATTATGGGAGATTTCCCCCAATTCATGGTGTGTTACCATATTGAATGTTGTAGTTTTCCTTCTGTCCACTAGCCACTTGAGTTCTGATAAAACATTCTCTATTATTTAATTATCTTAGTAATTTAGGAATAGCACATACAATTTATAAGGTGGAGTCAACTTATTTATTTGGAACACTAAAAACAAACAGTTTATAATTTCAAACATAAAACAACAACATAAAGTCTCATTCCTCTCTTCAACAATGGTTTAAATAGGTTTCTTATGAAAGGGGTAAGGTAGAGTGTTACTCTTAAAAATTATCTAATAATATTTTAAGAGACTTGTTCATGAGCCCAAGCAGGCCAAGTGTTGTTTCCCACTCTGATACCAATTTTTAACACAACTAACCCCTAAGTACACTTTTTAGGGATCGGGCATCAAAATTTTCGCTTCCCTTAATTGTCTTGAACCCACTTTCCGAAGTTTCCATCACTTTTTTCTCGTCAAGATATTTCCAACAACGGTTACCATGCTCAAATCCAAGATTTGGATTAGAGGTTATGCCCTTTCGAAACTGTTCGTTCATCATTGGACAAAGGTCATGTGGCATCCACATTTAATAAAAAGGCTTACGGGGATTCGACGTTCGGTTCTTAATGCCCCTTTTTCTTTCTACGCACATGTCCTCTAGAGTCCTGAAATCTTGAACTCCTGAAGGACCCAAAAATCCTACCATGTGGCTCTGGCCTTCGAGCCTTTATTCTTATCGACGATACTACACCCAAAATCTTTGAATTTCCAAATTCCCAGACTTCCAAAGGGTCCACCCTTGCATGTAATGGTGTATTAAATGCAGAGGAAAGGACATCTAGGTCCTGATTACTCCACCCGCTAATAGGCCCAACGAATGTGTGTCAGGGGGGGTGAAATGCAGAAAGGAAGAGATGACATGTAGCCCCATTAGTGGGTGACATGTGTCACACTATAATGGGAACATAGGGTCTGCAAAAAGAACAAATAAAGGTGACACATGGCACATCGAATGTGGGTCCACATTACCCTCAATGACATCAGCATGCCATGTTGCTCTAGACTGACAACCTTCCAATGCTCCTTAGATATCATGGTTGAGATGTGTCCAGGTAGATCCATAGATATACAACCTACATTACTTCATAAGTGAGACATTTGGGGAATCCGTTGTGTAACTTCCTCTTTTCTCCCAAAGTGGTTAGCACCAAGCTGAACATGGTCTAGATCCGACAGTCAGGAGGGATCCTCAATCATCCTCAGATCGATGGTTTGTATTACTTAGTGACTTTGACGTTTAGGGGTTATACCCACATTAGGAATTCACCGAAGTTCTATGCGCAAATCCTCGCCCTGGTTGATTGAACAATTGGAAGGGCTTCTGAATGGATTCCCAAATCCACAACTCACATTAATTCACAACTTTGAGGTTCGAGGTTTTGGTTCTATGACACCTCTATTCTCCCAAAGTGGTCAATGTTGGGCTTACCATAGTGTATATCCAATAGACAAGGAAGCTCTAGAGTATCCTTGGATCTATGAATCACGTTTCTTCACAATTGGTAAGTGGGTTAGGGTTTAATGGTGGGACATAACCCATGTTCATGGTTAAGGAAATAACTAGATGTTAGTCAACCTCACTAGTAACTGTACCAATAGGTTACCTTCATTTTTTTTTTAGGGTTTTGAAGTCATACATCTTGGAGCTCCAAACTCCCATAGTTTTGAATCTAGAATAGATTCTCCCCTGTCAACCTAGTGAAGGGTTCCTAGGTATTCGCCATATTGGTCCTCTGACAAGTCTTTTGAATGTACGCTCTATTCTTAACCCTTATTTGGTTAGGAATGTGGACATGAGCCCTTGGTAACACAGATGGATGGTTTGAAGGAGGAGCCCTCCTTCCATATATATTGAATTTAGTAATCCCATGAAGGTAATTCGAGAGGTCGATAGGACTGAATTATTCAGCTAAACCCACCCCGAATCTTGCATTACAAGGTCCATCCTTTGGAAAATTCCCTTAAGTATTTCCAATCAATCCATAGATCATAAACGTATTCTTAAATTCATTCATAAACCCACATATACCCGTTCTCTTGCTGCTACACAAAGGCCAATTGAAATCCATTCAAAAGCATGGGTTCACAGAAAAACAATAAACATTTCTACTTTAATCATACAATACAATTTTGTTTTCATAAACACATAAATTCAACCACCATTTGAATTATAGTATACAGAGCATAAAAATACTTATCAGGAAACCAGAATTCATGAAGAAACTACTAAATGGGGTGCCTATTTCCACCTAACCATAGGCACAACCACTCCCTAACGGATTCTTTGAGAGAGACTTTTCTCTCTTGTTCAATGACAGTCAAGGACAGAGGTTACTCTCCTCCTCCCATAGGAACTTGGAAAAATAGTTTTCCCTCTACCAAGAAAGGGATTTTGCAATGAGGAATTCTACAATAACATGTCCTCTTGAATCCCTATTTATCATCTTGGATTGAAAACACTTCCAATGACTTCTTGCACCTAGAATGAGCTTGTTTTTCAGTTCTCTTCTTAACCAGAAAGTTGCATGCGCTCTTTCACTTATGGAAAAGATGGTCTCTCTACTCATCTCCTTCGCCTTATTCTCTTCCCATGAACTCCCTTAGTTTCTTTCCTTCCTCAACAATATTTCATGGGTCTGAATCCCTAGTTTGTGGTCAGGTCAAGAATTCTTTCAGATGGGTACTCTTCCCATCTCCTCATTAACTCTCAAGGATGCTTCCTAACTACCATCCTGACTGGTAATTTAATTTTGGGTTAGAGGACTGTTTTGGGTCTGAGTCATTTAAATCTAGTAAGGTACTGGTTTGGTAGGGGTCATTTCAACCATTGTTGGTTCCCCTCATGATCCCTCTCATATCATCATGGCCTACCTTGGAAAATCCCCTCCTCAACAATTATGCAACACTATCAATTTTATTCAATAACAAAAAATACATATATATTTACATTACATTTTTATAATAAAAAGGTTCATTGATTCCAGTGTCCACACATATTCAATCTTCCCATAGTCTATATGCATGTTATAGTAATATTTACAATCTGGGAGAAACATGGGTATTACAGAAATGATGAGAGAGTGCAAAAAAGTGTGCATACTTGTTAAGTCTATCAACAATCACCATGATGACACTCTTTCCTTCAGACTTCGATAACCCTATGATGAAATCCATGAAAACTGCCTCCCAACATTGACTTGGAATGGATAATGGTTGTAAAAGACCTGGGGTGTTAACTATTTCCACCTTATTTAGTTGGAAAACCAAACATTCTGCCACAAACCTTTGAACATCAGTTTTAAAGCCATCCCAAAAAAATCCCTTTTGACCCTATGATAGGTTTTCAAAAATCCCGAGTGCCCTCCTACCGGAGATGTGTGCAATTCCAAAAGTATATTTTGTTTGAGTTGGGAGTTCTTACATAAATATAAGGGATATTTGTACCATAGTGAATCATTTTTTGATGTAAATGTATGAGATGCATTGGAACTGCAATCTTTGAATAAGAGTCCACACTTCTTCATCATTCTTCCATTCATCCCTTTGTTCTGTTATCCAATTAGTTTGGATGATAGAGATAACACAACGAAATGCCTCAACATCTTCATCCTTTCTTGATTAATTTTAGTGATTAATTTTTAATAGTACTAAATCAAACTAAACTTATAATCACTCATAAATAACTCTTAAACATGAAACCCTAGTACTATTAATAATTCAACCAAGTATTACTAATAACCTAATTAACTCATTTACTAAACACTAAAATTGAATTTAATTTTAACTCATCTACCACAAAAATTTTCTTCCCCCTTTTCTAAATGATTTCAAATTCATAATCCAACATCTTGGTCACCCATTTTTGTTGTTCTTCTGAAGATAGTCTTTGTTCCAGGAAGTATTTAAGACTATCATGATATTTTTTGACCTTGGAGTGACTACCTATTAGGTAAGGTTACCAATGCTTCAATGCATGTATTATTTCCATCATTTCCTTCTCATAAATGGGTTTGTGTAAGTCCTTTCCCTTGAGTGGTTGACTTTCAAAAGAAAGGGGCCTTCCTTCTTGCATTAGAATGACACCAATTCCATTTCCCGAGGCATCACATTCCACAATAAAGATTTTTATGAAGTTTGGTGTGGTCACAACATGATCTTTTACATTTCCTCTTTAAGTTGTTCAAAATATTGAGTTTCCTATAGAGTCCATGAAAATGCATCCTTCTTAGCTAATGTTGTTAAAGATGTTGTTATTCTTCCATAGTTCCGAACAAAATTGCGGTAGTAACCTATAAAACCAAAAAATCCTCTAAGATTATTCAATGTTTTGGGAATTGGACAATCCATCATGTCTTTAATCTTGTTAGAATCTAACTTGACACCTTCATGAGATACAATATCACCCAAATACTCTACCTTCTTCACCCCAAAGAAACATTTGGATGGTTTGGAATATAGTTGTTTCTCCTTTAGTAGATGTAGCACCCTGTCAACATGTTGAACATGATATTCCCAAGACATTATATAGATTAGTATATCATAAAAAAATACTAACACAAATTTTAGAAAGAAGGGATTGGAAATGTAATTCATCAACCCTTGGAATGTGAAAGGTGTATTCGTAAGTCCAAAAGGCATGAACAAAAATTCATAATGGCCTTCATGAGTTCTAAATTTTTTTGGGGGGATATCTTCTTCCTTCATTCTAATCTGGTGATACCCTGAATGAAGATCCAACTTTTTGAATTAGATTGCTCCATGTAGTTCATCTAACAATTCATCAATGACGAGAATGGGAAACTTATATTTAATGGTGATCTTGTTGATATCTCTATAATATAGACACATACTCCATGATCCCTCTTTCTTTAATACCATTACCACCCGTGCAAAGTAAGAACTTTGGCTAGGTCTAATAATTCCATCCTCTAACATTTCTTCAACCATACGCTCAATTTCACTCTTCTGGGCATAAGGGTATCTATAATGCTCGATGTTAGGAGGAACGATCCTAGGAATTAATTGAATAGCATGATCATGATCGTGAGTGGGTGGAAGACCTATGGGAATATCTTAAAATACTTTGTAATTCTTATCAATGATCCCTTGGATATATAGAGGAATAGATGGCTTAGATGTTAGAACATCTAGTGAAAATAGTTGTACAATTAGACCATGATCCCCCTTTTTCAACAATTTTGTCATGCCATTAGAGATTACTACCTTACTGGGTTTCCTTGTGATACCGCTTAACTCAAATTCCTTTCCCTCCAATAAATATTTCATGAAACATTCTTGAAAATTAAAATCCACGGTTCCCAATGATTGTAACCACTGGAACCCTAGTACGACATCAACACCACCCATGGGTACAACAATCATTGGACTATTCATTACATATTCCCCCATAGTAAGATTGATCTTATGGAATTTTCTTGAGCAATTGATAGTTCCTCCATTTGCAATCATTACTTGAAACTATGGCACTGGATGTATAAAACAATTGAGATCTTTGGCTAATTTACAGTGAATAAAATTATGAGTAATACTAGAATCAATTAGCACTATTACCCTTTTCATTTTGATATATCCTTCGATCTTGAGGGTTTGAGGAATGAAAATTCCAGCCAATGCATGACATGATATGGTGGGAGTCATCTCTTCATAAGAAATCTCTTCTGCATCTTCATCTTGATATGGTTCTTGTTCTTGTTATTATTCTCCTTTCTCTTCACAATCTATGTAGAATAATTTCTTCTCACCACACTTATGCCCCTTACTATACTTGTTGTCACAATTGAAGCATAAACCTTTTTATTTTATTTCCTCCAATTGTTGAGGTGTCAACCTTGTAGGTTGAGGTGGTTTATAATAAGTAACATTATTCTCTCAATATATATTAGGGGTGGTCCTTCTAGTATCCATAGCCATATTTATACTTTCAACATTTCTTGCCACCTTGAATGCATTCTCCAATGATTTGGGTTCCCAAAGGAGAACCTCATGTTGAGTGTTATCCTTTAAATTTCCTATGAATACATCAATCATGTGCTCATTTGGAAGATATGTTACCTTTATATTCAATATTTGGAAGTTCTCAATGTGCTCTACAACTAAACCCTTTTTCTTGAAATTTATCAATTGGATGAAGACGATATTGCTCTGTGTGTCCTCATAGTGTGCTATCATTTATTCCATGAAAATTTTCCAAGTGACAAGTGATTTGCAAGAACAAAGCCATCAATACCACACAAACTGATTAGGTTCTAAATATAAGGATGCAATTTGTACCTTTTGTGCTTGAGGCACATCATGTATATCAAAGCACTTCTCCATCTGGAGTATCCATGTGATTGGATCCTTTCCATCAAACTTCCTTATATCATTCTTAGTAAAGTGGTTTGTCTTCAACCCAAAGCTAGAGTTTCTCCATTCTTTATTCATCTTCCTTGTGTCCTCATCATGAATTTCATGGGATACATTATAACTTTCAGGTGGATTCTCTATTAGAAAAAATTTCAACCCTTCCATGATCTCGTCTTTTAATCCATCCATCTTAGTATCGATCATTACTTCCATCTTATCTTTAGTTGAATCCATCATCCTTTGTAGTTCATATTTTGTTACTTCCTTATTTTGTAAAGTATCTATGTCCTTGCACATTTCTTCACCTTCATCAAGAGTCCAAGTAGGACTGTATGAGGGATTATTTGGTGTATAATTTCCCTTTTTTAGTGGCATGTTGGACAAGTATCACTACAAGGTAGGAATTCTTAATTGTCTTAGGCAGAGGTCCTCATAGACAAGGGAGTGTCAGGTGCTATAGCTCTGTAATATATGTGCAGGGTCCAACAATAGTACTTGGCCCAAAATATTAGGGAACTAAATAAGGAGGCTTGATCACGCCCTTAGTCATACTATCCAACTACCCATGTACTAGAGAGCGATCTCCTTGATTTTTGTTCTCGGTGTACTATAGAAACAATACGACCAAATGGCTTACCTGGTTGGTGTTAGGATTCTAAGGGGTCTTCCAATATACACCAAGTATGTGGGAGATGAAATCTTTAGTAGTTCTATCCAGTGAAAAATCATTCAAAATGGGCCTTTCGATATACTCTAGGTACGTGGAAGAACCACAGAGTCCCCGGGTTGTAGCGTTGACAAGTAACAAAATATCCTACGTTTAAAGAAGTTGAAATGTGTCTGTACCTAAAAAACCCTAATATTCTCCCAAATTTACGTGATACTAATTTAATCCCACATTATTCCACTTTTTAAGTCACCCCAATTGGATATTCTAGTCAAAATATATGAAAATTTCCAAAAACAAAACAAACCTTTTAAAATCTTGATTTGGAGACTGTTTTGGTAGATGACATTTCTTCTGTTGTAGCTCTACAATTTCTTCCCTTCTGAGTCTAAAATTTCAGCCAGAGGTAGCCTAATATGTATTCTTTCCAACCCCACATGTTATAAAACTTTGGTCTATAACCTAACCAATGGAACAATTCTCACACAATTTAGAGGTCTGTAGCTTCAGATATAACATTTTCCCCAAAAATAGTTATTTTAGACCGAAATTTGGACCAACCCAAAACCCTAATTTCCTTAGAGAATAATTTTCCAAGTACAATGAATAAAGGGATGAAATTTGTACATTGGATACTTCACTATTACAAATTCTTACTATAAACATTTCATAACCCGAAACCAAGCCGGAAAAAATTGGGAGAAAAAATTCCAATAAGACTTCTTCTAGACTAATTTTAGGACTAGTCACAAACCCTAACTTGAAAATAATGTATCTCCAAAAATGTAACGAACCAAGATCTTGAATTTGGACCCAAGTTATCTCTTTATGTCTCCTCTATAACATATAAATTACATATCCTTAAACCTTCCAAAATAAAATTGCAGCGAAAATTCCAAGAAGACTTGTTTTGAAGAAGCCAGTGTCAAGGATTGTCTATCTTTGATACCAAATGTTAAGAACAAAATATGAAAATAGAATACAAACCTCAGAATAAGTACTCAATAGCTTGAAAAAGAGATAAATTTAGATAATAATCCTCTTCAAGGGGGAAAACTTCTTATACATCATATGAATTCACAAATACAAGATGATTCCAATTGAACATGTCTCCTTGGTATATATAAGAGACTAGGAGGTAAAATTACAACTAATGGACCCAATCCGACATAAATAAAATAATGATACTAATTTAGTATTCCCCAATTAAGGGGTAATGTTCCACAAATTAGGGMTTAATAGGGAAATTTCCTAGTTTCCTRTTTAAGAAAAAAAAATCATCAATCTCTCTATCAACTACAGAAGCTKAACACATTGCAACAACAAATTGSTACACACAAGTTCTTTGGATGAATCATACTTTTCAAGACATTCATATTGATTAGAAGYAATTGATATCCATACTATGTGATAACACCAGTGTAATAATAATTTATAAGAACCTTGTCATGCATTCAAAAACAAAAGACATACCAATCAAGTACCATTTTCTTAGAGAACAGGTTGAAAACCAAGTTGTCAAGCTAGAATATGTTTCAACAAAGGAACAAATTTCGAGATTAATTGTCGGATAATCCACAGTTGGTGTCATTTTTGTCATCAACGTTTCGAATCCGAATCAGGATTCATCATCAGGACTAATCGGCAGTTACAAAGCTTGCTGATCTTCGTCAATTAATAGTAGATGCAGGACAGTTTTGAGATTTGTAATTAGGTCAGCTAGTTGTAATGTCATATTTCTAAGACTAAAAATTAAATTCAATTTTAGCGTTTAGTAAATGAGTTAATTAGGTTATTAATAATACTTGGTTGAATTATTAATAGTACTAGGGTTTCATGTTTAAGAGTTATTTATGAGTGATTATAAGTTTAGTTTGATTTAGTACTATTAARAATTAAT
>JZKD02S0705384.1:577042-597302 GCA_000966675.3 Picea glauca | reverse complement strand
AGGATTACCTGATCTGTTAAGAGAAAAGGTTGGTAAATGTTCATCAACTAAATAACTTTGGGATACGTTACATAATATCTATTCTTCTCCCATCATAGAGTTAGAGTTTGATAAATAAGATACAGGTACAAAACATGAAGAAATATGCTCATCATGTTAGATAGATTAAGAAGAAGAAGAGTGTGAAGTGATAGAAGCCAACATAGGTGAGTTCTTTTTCTTTAACTATGAAAAGCATGGACACCTTGAATTTGAATGCCTTTATTTGAAAATTGAAAGTGATGAGACAGAAAATACTAATGAAATAGAAGACAATATTGATATTGAAAAGGAAAATAATCATGAATAAGAACTAATCAGTTCTTTTAGAGAAACTAAGGAAAGAGAGAGAAGAAAATATGTCACTCAAGAAAGAATTGATGAAGTAAAATGAAAGTGTTCATATTTTTGAAGAATCCCAACATGGCATCAAGAAATTAAGAACTCAACTAGAAGAAGTGGAAATGAGAGAGAATATACTAAAAAATCATCTTAAGGAAAGAACTAACGATCTAAACCAACTTGAGGTAGAGTTTGTTCAATAAGAGAAAATACTTGAAGAAGAAACAATCACATTAAATATACAACTTCAAGAAGTGAAGAGAACATAAGAAGTCATAAATTCTCAGATGATGAAGAAAGAAGAAGAGGTTGAAAAACTTGAAGAATAAGTTGTCACACTAAGATTCAAAGTCATCCAACTCAAAAAGAATGTTAAAGAGACAAAAACATCCACATCATCAATTGAAGCACAAAAAATAAAGAATGAAGATAATCCAAAGACTTATGTAGAAGCCATCAAAAGTTCGATGAAGACAGAAAAATGAAAGCCCCTAAATAAGAACATTATAGTCATGAAAAAGACTCAAGAATAAGACTACAAAAGAAGACCCTCCACATTCAAGACACAAAGAAGCCTCAATCATGATCATGATAAATCAATTCATAAGGACTACACCACAAAGAATATCATTCACTCCCAGGAATGTAAATTTATTTTATGGTCATTGTTTTTATTGTACTAACTTTGAACATAAGGTTGCAGATTGCAGGGCTTATGAAATAAATGTTCAAGCAAGAAATGATTATATGGTACCATAGAATATTGAATGCTACAAATGCTACAACTATGGTCATATAGCCCAGAACTATAGAAGCTTAAAAATTCCATCCATAAAGAAATAAGAAGATATTAGATACACAAATATTTGGAAAAGAAAAGAACAAGAAGAAAAGTAAGTCAATAAAGAACAGGTCCCATAAATCACAAGACACACAGTTTTATGTAGGAGAATCGCTCTACCTTAGCACGTGCTAGTTGATTAGCACGAGTGGTGTGCATTCAAATAACGCAGAGGCGGCACCATCTCATTTTTCCTTCAAGAATCTAAATCATTGTTGGCACAGGGGCAGACCTAGGGTTCAACTCTATAAAAATGCAACAAAAAAACCCTAACTAATGACCCTTTTGGCAACACCTGTGAAGTAGATGAAGTCTCACTCGAGGTAGAGGCATGGGTGGTTGCAAGACTCAGATGTCTGCAACTTTAGCTGGGACACAGATCTTTGATTCTAACACTTAATAGAGCACTCAACAGTTAACATTCATCAATATTTAGTCTCAGTTACCACGCAGTTAAACCCTAATTACAGAGTATCAAAGTATTCATTCAGATATAAGGTATTCAAGCACTAAGCATGTGTACATAAGTCAGATATAACATATATCCATATTATTAAGCACTACGCATCAACAGATCATTCATCTATATTAAAGCACTTAGAAAATAAAAGAATAAACACATCAATACATCGCACAAAGCATAGCAACACAACATGTACGTGGTTCACCCACACCCTGGGGCTATGTCCACCAACTCTTCTCTTCTTTATTATCTTTGGTCAAGCTTATTATAGACACATAGCATCCAAGTTCTAATCCACAAAATACAAGAGATCTGGGCACACTCCGCGAGATCCTCCTTCTTCTAACTAGGGTATAAAAGAAAGCCTTCACACAATCTCTTACAATGACTTGCACTTAGCTCTGCAAGCCTCACATAGTATGCACCAAAGAAATATCCACTTATCACTTAGCACTGTCAATCACATTTATTGGAATACAACCATCACTTACATCTAGTCGAAGGGCACTTAGCCATTCATACTCACTACATCACCTTAGCATCTATTTATACATACAAAATAGGCCTAAGCATGGGTAAACCCATGGGCCGACATTCCCATACCTGTTACATAATCCTGAATATGAAAAAGGGCCCTAAAAGGGGCCAAGATCCTGTGATCTTTGCTTCATCTTGCGCTCCACCTTCGACAACTTGTCGAAGTTCGAAAATAGGTCAAACATGACCAAGAATCCTCAATCACTTGGTTAAGGGCCACCAAGACCCCAACACTCACCTGTGACTTGTCTCATGTTGGCACAGGGGTAGACCCAGTGTTCAACAGTACAACAAAACACCAACAAAACCCTAACTACCGACCGTTTAGACAACACCGACACTAGTTAGGGTTTTGTTGGTGTAGGGTGGTTGCAGTACTTAGGTGTATGCAACCTTATTTGGGACACAGATATGAGATTACAATACTTAATAGAGCACTTAACACCATTAGTTCATTATTATTTAACCAATATCTACTTCATAGATAAAACAAAGCATCGTAACATTCACCCAGATCTAATGTATCTAAGCACTTAGCATAAATAAATGGATCATATCTAGAGGATTCAATCACTAAGCACATTCACCAATGTCAGATCTAGCATCCATATTCATCATAATCACAAAGCATAAACAAATCTATCTATCTATCTATATCAAGAACTTAGAAAATAACACATGAATACATCAGAACATCGCACAGATAAAAATAACACAGTATTTACATGGTTCACCCCCACCCTGGGGCTACATCCACCAACTCTTCTTCTTTAGTAGGTTCAATCAGTCATCTATATGAATAGAGCCACAAAAACCCCACTCCACATAGGATGGGAGATCTGTGTGCACCTCGCCAGATCCTCCTTCCCCAAGCTAGGTCTAGATCAAAACCTTTCACAATCTGTTACAACCACTTGCACTTAGCTCTATAGTTCTCACAATATGCACAAAGCATCTACAAATCATACTTGCACTTAGCACTTATCTTGTTGGCTTCTCTACTTATGTTATATAGCTACTTATTTATACTTTACAAAATAGGACTAAACATGGGTAAACCCATGGGCTGACATCCCATACCCATTACATATTCCCAAATCCCAAAAAGGACCTAGAAAGGGGCTCAAGATCTCGTGATCTCTTCTTCGTCTTGCGCTCTATCTTCGATAGGATATGAAGTCCCAAAATAGGTCAAACCTGACCAAGGATCTCCCAAAACTTGGTCAAGGGCCAACAGGCCCCCAACACTCACTTGTGACTCGTCTCGAGTCACTCTGGTTTGACTAGTTCTACTTCGAACGCCTTGAGCTGCTTCAACTTGCTGCTGTGCTATGACCTCATGTTTAGCGAACTCTTGGATGACTGCATCATTGATAGGTCCCTCTAGACATTGTTTAGCTGTAGTGACAACCTTCTCTAGCTCTACTCCTTGGCCTTCTACCTTTGTAAACAATTGATAGGCCTTGTCTTGTATGGGTTGGAGCCTCTGAGTTACTTCCATAACTTTTCTCTGGATAGTATGGATTTTCTACTGTGCAGTGCATTTCTCTTGGGAGCACTTCATTCTTTCCACAGCTGAGGAATTTAGCTATGCCTGTATTGTTTCATCTTGATACTTCTCCTCTTGGAGTTGTGACTCCAGTGCCTTTAGTTTCGGGTTCTCCATGAGTTGTTCATAGGTCTAGGCAATGTGATCAATGAGTTTATTAAATTATAGGGTAAGATCCTCTATCCTTTCAACGACGCTCCAGGCGGTTGCTTCTCTTTGGTCTCTTAAATCTTGTGGGGTCTCAGGTACAGTGCGTAGCTTCAAATATGCTATGTGTTGTTGTAGTTGCTGGATGGTTTCTGCGATCTAGTTCACCTACTATGTAACTCGGTCTTCTGCCTATATTTCTAATACTGTCACAGAGAGAAGTTATTTGTTGACCACCTCTTTTACTTCAAGTTGATCCATGGGAAACTATTCCTTTTCTTGCTGTAGCTATGATTTTTATTCATCAGACTTCACTTGGAGAGAAATATTTTCCTGTTCTGTAGCACTGCATTGCTCTATGAGTACTTCTTGTACTTGTGTCAAAGCCTGGGTGGCTTGCGCTGTTTCTTCCTATGCTTGTCAAAAGTGAGCTTCGACTCTATCGGCTAGGTGGTGGAGTTGAGTTGGATCATATCCCGATTCTGGTTCTCTGGGCATAGTGGAGACTGCACAGATGGACTGTAGGGTTTGTTGTATCCCACAAAGTTCAGTCTCAATTTGATCATACATATTTTCTTTCTTTGCTTCTTGTTTCTCTACTATTTCGAGTGAAGCATCTTATAGGGATGCTATGAGGAATTCGAAGTCATAGGAGGTGAGGACGGTCTGCATATTGGTCATGGTGTCCTTCAATTTCTTCCGAGAGGAAGGTTTCAGAGGAAAACCTTTCCTCTTCTTTAGGGGATCAACCTCATATCCTTGCTTTTGTTCAAATTCTTTGTCATCTAACTCTTTGCCATCACCTCCTTTCTCTAGTGATACGGAAGCAGTTTTCACAGATGCACTGTCTAATTCTTAGACCTCTTCAGTCTTCTTTGTTCTTCTAGGTCCAGGTGTATCTTGTGTAGTTTCTGGGATGTCGATGTCAGATATCTCCATAGGGTCCACTGGAATAAGGAGGTTCACTGGCTAGTCATTTGTGATCTCCTCCAAGTCCTCCTTCATCATATTGTAGTAGGATTGAATTCGTTGCTTGTGTTCATTGGTGCACACTGTGATGTAAATAAAATGTCAATATGCATTGAACTTTATCAAAGGAATGAACTGGTGTAGAGTGTTTAGAGTCATGTGAGGCTCGGACTGTATGGATATCTTAAGCTAATTGTAGTAGGTATGAAAAAAAACATTTGACTACCACTATTTATTCATGTCTCTTGAATACCATAACGTACTGAACTTCACGGCCAGTGGTTCAAATGGCTCAATGTCTGTGAAGGTCGTACCTTCCGACATCTCCCAGGAAATAAAAGATATAAGGAGAAATATCCAGCTAAAATGAAATTCATATCCTTGATCCTGTGCTTCTCTGTAGTCTAGTTCCAACAGGTTCACCAGGTACTTCTCCCAGTTCATCTGAAGGCCTTCTGCGCACTTCCCTGTGAGGTTGACTACAAAACCGGTGAACTGGGTGGGTTGGTTCTTTCATACTAACTTCCCTACAATCAACTAACAAGAGAGGTGAACTACGCCACTCTAGATAGAATATACCTTGTAGCCTCGCATACCCTTCTTGACATCAACATAAGTGTCATTTATATTCTGTGCTAGAGCGTGATCCATGGATTTTCCGGGATAAAAATATTGAGGATCAAGTCCTTGCATACTCAACCCTGTGATTCGATTGATCAGCATTGGATCGACTTTTATACGGCGGTTTATCCACAAATAGCTGCCATGGTAACAAGACAACAAAAACTTGACACATGTATTCACCTCCTGGTGTCTTTCGAAGTGGGGACTCTTCATGACATTCAGGAGGGTGGACTATGCAAGGTTCATAGTCCATGACTGGGGGATTATATTTGAATTATTCCCCTTAGTTATGGTCAAGTACTTATGTGGGGTGATAATGTTATAGACTTTGCGATCTCCAAGGTTGAAGTCGCTAAAATTCAATGCTGCAATTTTATCTTGGTCTGCTCGAACAACGTGTATCCCCTTCGGGAGGTACACTGTAACCAATTTGTATTTGAAATATCTAAGCACACCGTCTCGATTTACTACTCTGCTTAGAGATGGTATATAGATAGGTAATATGGTCAAGATCAATTTGGCATTCGCTAGATCATCCCTATTCTTGGTTCACTTTTCATCTGATGGTTGGGATGGTCCGACTCCGTGAGAAGTGGATGGAGAGGCTAGTAGTCATCTCGTCGATGATGCTTGTACACCTATATACATTGACATGACTCTTTCAATCATGAGGTCAATCAAAACTTATTCAACAAATTTCTCCATAGTGCTCAACTCGTCCGACATACACACTTGAGGTTAACAATATCGGATTCAAAAGGTAACTTAGACACAGTAATGGGATAGAGAGCAAGAGCACAATGATCATTGTATACAATCAAATTTGTCTGTAGGCTCAAACTCTCAGTTGGAAAAAGTGTTCTCGGTGCATGAGGCGATGGGATAAATAGGTAACTCGAAAAAGGGTCACTTGCAACGGGTATGAAGCCTTCATTAACTCTGTTCTGTCCATTATGGCATGGTCCCAATGGTTAGATGGTGAGTTGTCTATACATAAATGTATTTATACCCATTTGGAGCATTGGTCTAATGGTTATAATGTCCCCAATGACTATATTGCTTCACCATGGTGAAGTGCCATGTGTCACTGTTATGATATCTTGATGATGCTCCAATTTCCCTTCTGCGAGGTTTCTTCTGGAACCTTCTGCAAATTGTCGATCTTAGCTCTCTTCTTACTTAGATTTCTAGCCTTCTTCCTAGTAAGCTTTGTCTCAATAAGATCTTTTCCATTCTGATTCTTATCTTCTTTTGGCAAAGTTACTTCGCGTTGTTGATATTCTTCCCTAAAATTCAAGGGTGATCCTTCTTCTTTATCTGGAATGGGTACTTCAATCTTCTTTGGGTCTTCTAGTGTTCTTGCAAGTTCAACATCCAGGTCTTTGGTGTTAAATAGCTTTGATCTATTCTTTTGTTCTTCAATCAAGTGTGCAATCCTTCTAGTCATGAATTCTTTTAAGTATTTCTTCTGTTGTTCTAAAAATTCTTCTTCTTCTTGCCTTCTGGCCTAATTTCTTTCAATCCAAGGTTTTCCTAGTAGCATGGTAAATGGGGCACTATTCTCAATAAATCTAATAATCTCAAAATCTTCCTCTGTCGAAGTTCCATTGGCATTCATAGGTATCCGGGTGAGCTTTCCACATAGGTTTATCAGCTTTCCTTTGAATAGTCCTATTCCTCCTAATGAAGGAATCATAACAAGCCTCCCTCTAGCTTCCCAGGTTCTCTCTATCATATTATTCACCTGTGTTTCCTCATCTATAACACAGTCAATGCCGAAGTATCCTATTTTTTCTTCAAGGGATTCTTTTTCTTTGAAGATCTTTGATAATCTGACATGTTGGTGGTCATTCAGGGTTTCTTTTCTGATTCTTTCTGGGATTTTTTCATAATCTTAGTTTTTGGATCCGCCTTAGGGTTTTCTTGTTTCATGTTCATTTGTTCAAGCTTAGAAATTATTCTAGGACAATCCAATACTTCATGCCCCATATCTTTGCAACAAAGACAACTTGGTCTTCTCCCAGGGAATTCCTTAGCAAAATGTCTCAGTCTTCTGCAACTGTAACATAGGTTTAATCCTCTCTTTCTTTTAAATAATCCCCAGCCTTTCCTATACTATGCACTAGGATCATGGTAGCTAACCTACAAACATTTCTTTCTAGGGTCCTGCATACACTTATTAGTCCAAACATTCTTTCTATGCGTAGGTATAACATTTTTTTCACTATTCTTATCAGATCTACTCATATCAAATCTTCTTTCATATATTAATACCCTAGTTTTCAAGCTAGGATAGAATCTATTAAATATACCTAGATCCATACTGTTGAAGCAAAAATTTCCACTTATCTTACTTCTACAGAGCACAAAGATTTCATATCTAGAACTTTTCAATGTTCTTACCTTTACCGGAGCACAAAGATTTTAGATCTTACCTCTTTTAATCAAAAGTCTCACTTTTTCCTTTCTCATAGCACAAAGATTTCATATCTCACCTCTTTCAATAAAAAAGTCTCACTTTTTCCTTTATTAGAGCACAAAGCTTTCAGATCTCACCTCTTTTCTTCAGATCAAACTTCTTTTCCTTAGCAGAGAGCTTGTCAAACTAATTAGAGTGCTATGCACTAGAGAAACAGATCTACACACAGATCTTTCACAATTTCAGGTCGGATCTTTGCACATAGTTTCTTCTTCCTCAGTTCCCAACAATCACAGTTTCACGTCCCAACAATAAAACCATTTTTTGGCACATGGGCAGACCCAAGTTTCAACGCTACAACAATGCACCAACAAAACCATAACTACCGTCCCTTTTGGCAACACCTGTGAAGTAGATGAGGTCTCACCCAAGGTAGAGGCAGGGGTGGTTGCAGGACTTAGGCATCTGCAACCTTAGCTGGGACACATATATATTATTTCAATACTTAATAGAGCACTTAGCACCGTCAGTTTGTTATTATTTAACCAATATCTACTTCGCAGATAGACCAAAGCATCACAACATTTAGCCAGATCTAATGTATCTAAGAAGTTAGCATAAATAAATGGATCATATCCAGCGGATTCAAGCACTAAGCACATTCACCGATGTCAAATCTAGCATCTAGATTCATCATAAGAACAAAGTATAAGTATATCTATCTATCTATCTATATCAAGCACTTAGAAAATAACACATGAATACATCAGAACATTGCACAAAGAAGAATAACACAGTATTTACGTGGTTCACCCGCACCCTGGGGCTACATCCACCAACTCTTCTGCGTTATTAGATTCAATCATTCATCTATATGCACAGATCCACAAAAACCCTACTCTACATAGGACAAGAGATCTGCGTGCACCTCGCCAGATCCTCCTTCCCTGATCTAGGTCTAGCACAAAGCCTTTCATAGTCTGTTACAACCACTTGCACTTATCTCTAAACTTCTCACAATATTCACAGAGCATCTACAAATCATACTTTCACTTAGCACTTATCTTGTTGGATTCTCTACTTATGTCACCTAGCTACTTATTTATACTTTACAAAATAGGCATAAACATGGGTGAACCCATGGGTCAACATCCCATACCCATTACATATTTCCAAATACCAAAAAGGACCCAAAAAGGGTCTTGAGATCCCACGATCTCTACTTCATATTGCACTCTGTCTTCAACAAGCTGTCGAAGTCCCAAAATAGGTCAAACTTGACCAAGGATATCCCAAAACTTGGTCAAGGGCCAACATAACGAGTCACTCTGATCTCACAAGTTTTTCTTCAAAAGGCTCGAGATTGGATTGAGCTACTTCAAATTGTTGTTGTGCCACGACCTCTTGTTCAATGAACTCTTGTATGTCTTGTTTGTTGACAGGTCCCTCTAGGTGTTGTTCAGCTGCAGTGATGAATTTCTCTAGTTCCGCTCCTTGGCCTTCGATCTCTATGAACAGTTGGTAATCCTTATCCTGTATAGGTTGGAGCCTCTGAGTCACTTCCATGACTTTTATCTAGATAGTGTGGACCTGTTGCTGGGCAGTGCTCTACTCCTAGGATCACTTCATTCTTTCCACTACTGACAGGGGCTTCAATTGTTCTTGTATCGTTTCTTCTTGATACTTCACCTCTTGGAGCTATGACTCCAATGCCTTTTGTTCTAGATTCTCAGTGAGTTTCTCATAGTTCTGGGAACTGTGATCACTGAGTTTCTTACATTCCATGGCAAGGGCCTTTATTCTCTCAACTACGCTTTGAGCAGTTGCTTCTCTTTGGTCCCTCACATCTTGTGGGGTGCTGGGCACTGTGTAGATCTCTAAGTCTGCTATTCGTTGTTGTAGCTGTTGGATAGCTTCTGTGAGTTTCTATACTTGATGCTTGACTCAATCTTCTACTTTTGGCTCTAATCCTTTCACATAGTGGAGGGATCTGTTGAGTGCTTCTTTCACTTTGCGTTTCTTTGCAAGCAACTGTTCTTTTTCTTGTTGCATCTGTACTTTCTCTTCTTCAAACTTTTCTTGGAGAGCAACCTTCTCCTGCTCTACAACTCTATGTTGTTCTATGATTACGACTTTCACTTGCTTCAAGGCATGGATTTCTTGTTCTATTTCTTCTTGAGCGTGATGAAGGCAAGCTTCGACCGCATCAACTAGTCGATGGAGTTGGGTTGGCTTATCTCCCAACTCTCTTTCTCATAATGGTAGGGGCGTAGTGGAGACTGGGCAGCTGGATTGAAGGGCCTACTGTACCCCTCATATTTTGACCTCAATTCTATCGTACGTTTACTCCTGATTAGCTTCTTGCTTCTCCATGATTTCCAGTGAAGCATCATTTAGAGCTACTATGATGGAGTGAAAATCATCGACAGTAAGCACAGTCTTCATCTTGGTCACACTGGCTTTCAATTTCTTCTGGGAAGAAGGTTGTTGGTGAGAAACCCTCCTCTTCTTCAGAGGATCAACCTCATCTTTGGGTAGTGTTACTTCACCTGGCTTCTATTCAGCTCCTTTTCCATTTAGTTCTTCTACTTTGTCATCACCCCCTTGGTCAGGTGATACTGAAGTAGTCTTTCCTGAGGCACTGCTTAAATATTGGACCTCTTCAGTCTTCTTCATTTTTTTGGGCCTAGGTGTATCATGTTCTTTATGCGTGGTCTTTGGGATGTCAGGGTCAGACATCTATGCAGGGTCTATGGACCAGTCTTTAGTGATCTCCTCTAGGTCTTCTTTTGTGAGCTTGTAGTATGACTGAAGTTTCTCCTTATGTTCATCAGCTTGTGCTGTTATGTAGATGAAGTGTCGATCTGTGTAGAACTTCATCAGGGGTTGGAACCTTTGTAGGGTGTTTGGGGTCATGTGAGTTTCAACTTTGATGGCTCTCTTCAACTGAAGGTAATATGTGTGAAAAACAACGTTCGAATGCCATTGTTTGTTCATATCACTTGATTACCAGAGTGTGGTGAACTTCATAGCAAGCGTCTCAAATGGTTCAATATATGGAAAGGTCACACCTTCTGGCATATCCCAGGAAACAAAGGTGATGAGGATACGGAGCCAGCTAAAGTGAAACTCATAGCCCTGATCTTGTGCTTTATGACATTCTAGTTCCAGCTGATTAACTAGGTACTTCACCCAGTTCATCTGTAAGCCTTCCACACACTTCCCTGAGAGGTCAACAACAAAGCCTGTGACATGCATAGGTTTTTTCTTCCTTACTAACTTTTCAGCTATTAGTTAGCAAGCTAGGAACACTATGACATTCTGGATGGAGGCTACCTTGTAGCCTCACATTCCCTTTTCAACATCGTCATATGTATCCTTGATCTTCCGTGCTAGCTCGCAATTTATGGATTTTCTTGGATAGAACTCTTGTGGGTTGGGTCCGTGCATACTTAATCCCATGATCCTATGGATCAATGTTATATCGATTGTAATACGGTGGTCTAGCCATAAGTAACTACCATGGTAACATGAAAGTAATAGCTTGACATAAGCGTTCATTTTCTGGTGCCTTCTGAAGTGTGGTATTTTCATTACATTTATCAGGGTGGACTACATGATGTTCATCATCCATGTTTGGGGGATTATCTTTGAGTTCTTCCCCTTCATCTTGGTCAAGTATTTGTATGGGGTGAGCATGCTATAATTCTTGCGATCTCTGAGGCTGACATCACTGAACTTCAACGTTGTGATATTGTCTTTCTGCACGCGAAGTGTGCATATCCCCTTCGAGAGGTATACAGTAATCATGTAGTACTCAAAATATCTTGGCACACTATCTCAAATTACCGCACTGACCGGAGGCGGGATGTAATTGGGAAATATGGACGAGATCAGCTTTGCATTTGCTAGGTCATATTTGTGTTTGGTTCTCTTTTCCACTGATGGTCGGTATGATCCATCTCCACAAGCAGTCGACGAAGAGGCTTTCACTCCTCTCGTTGATGATTCTTGAATACTTGCAGACATTTCTCTTTCATTCATTAGGTCAATGAGAACTTATTCAACAATTTTCTCTGCAGTGCTAATCGTGGTTGAATATCTTGGGTTCAAAGAGTAACTTCTCAATGCAACGTGATATATGGTAATAGTGCGATGATCACTGTGTGAAATCAACTAGTCCACAGACTCAAATTCACAGTTAGCAAAAGTGTTCTTGTTGCCTGACGTGACGGGATAAATAGATAACTTGGCAATGGGACTCTTGCAATGGTTGAGAAGCCTTCATTAACTCAGTTCTGTCTGTTATGGCACGGTCCCAACGGTTTGGTGGCAAACTTTCTGATCATAAATTCCTTTCTACCCATTTGGGTCATCGATCTAATGGTTATACTGTCCCTAATGACTGTATTGCATCGCCATGGCGAAGTGCCATGTGATGTAGTTCTGATATCCTGATGAAGTTCCAATTTTTCAAATTTTCCTTCTGCAAATTTCCCTATGGAATGTTCTGTAACTTTTCGATTTTAACTCTCTTCTTACTTATATTTCTAGCCTTCCTTACAGTGAGCTTTGTCTTGGAATTCCTTTTTCCATTCTGATTCTTATCTTCTTTTGGCAGAGTAGCTTCGTGCTGGTGAGATTCTTTCCTAGAAGTCAGGGGTAATACTTCATCTGTATCTGGAATAGGTACTTCAGTCTTCTGCGGGTCTTCTAGTGTTCTTCCTACTTCAACATCCAAGTCTCTAGTCCTAAGTATCTTCGATCTGTTCTCCTTTTCTTAAATCATGTGTGCGATCCTCCTAGTCATGAAATCTTTCAACTCTTGCTTCTTTTTTTCTAAGATTTCTTCTTCTTTCCTTCTAGCTTGATCTTCTTCAATCCAAGGTTTTCCTAATAACATAGAAAATGGAGTGTTGTTCTCAATAAATTTAACAACTTCAAATTCTTCCTCTGTCGAATTTCCATTGGCACTCATAGATATCTGGGTAAATCTTCCACATAGGGTTATTAGCTTTCCTCTGAATAATCCTATTCCTCCCAATGAAGGAATCATAGAAGACGTTCCTATGATTTCCCAAGTTCTTTTGTCATGATATTCACTCATGTTTCCTCATATAGAGCACAATCAATGTCGAAGTCTCCTATTCTTACTTCAATGCATTCGTTTTCTTTGAAGATATCTGATAAGCTGATATGTCAATGGTCATTCAAGGTTTCTTTCATCTGTAGCAATAATTTTTCTGATTCTTTCTGGGGTTCTTCCATAATCTCAGTTTCTTGACCTTTCTCGTGGTCTTCTTGTCTCATATTCATCATTTCAACCTTAGCAATCATTCTAGGGAAATCGAAAACTTCATGTTCCATATCTTTGCAACAGAGGCAACTAGGTCTTCTTCCAGGGAATTCCTTAGAAAGATGTCCTAGTTTTCTGCAACTGTAACAAATATTTAATCCTCTCTTTTGCTTAAATGATCCCCAACCTTTCCTCTGATGTTCTCTAGGATCATGGTAGCTAACCTGCAAAAAATTCTTTCTAGGATCCTGCATCCATTTGTTAGTCCAAACATTCTCTCTATGCATAGGTATAACATATCTTTCACTATTCTTATCAGATCTACTCATATCAAATATTCTTCCATCTATCAGTGCCTTAGTTTTCAAGCTAGGACTAATCTTATCAAACATACCTAGATCCATACTTTAGAAACAAAAATTTCCACTAATATTATATTCAATAGAGAAAAAATCTTCCAAATCTAAAACTTTTCACTATTCTTACCTTTATCAGAGTACAGAGCTTGCAGATCTTACCTCTTTTCTCTGGGTCTGACCCTTTTTGGCATAGAGTTTCATAGATCAAGTAGAATACTATACACTAGAGTGACATATCTACACATAGAGCTTTCAAAATTTTAGGTTAGATCTTCGCACAAAGTTTCTTTTTCCTCAGTTCCCAACAATCACAGTTTCAGGTCCTGGCAACGAAGCCATTTTTTGGCACAGGGGAAGACCCAGGGTTCAACGCTACAACAATGCACCAAAAAAACCCTAAATGCCAACCCTTTCGACATTACCTGTGAAGTAGATGAATTCTCACTTGAGGTAGAGGTAGGGGTGGTTGCAGGAATCATATGTCTACAACCTTAGTTGGGACATAGATTTATGATTCTAACACTTAACAGAGCACTCAATAGTTAACATTCATCAATATTCAGTCTCAATTACAATGCAGTTAAACTCTAATTACAGAGTATCACAATATTCATTCATATCTAAGGTATTCAAGCACTAAGAATGTGTACATAAGTCAGATATAACATCTATCCATATTATTAAGCACTAAGCATCAACATATCATTCATTTATATTAAAGCACTAAGAAAATAAACTCATAAACACATCAATACATCACACAAAGCATAGCAACACAACATGTACATGGTTCACCCCCACCTTGGGGCTACATCCACCAAATATTCTCTTCTTTATTATTTTTGGTAAAGATTCTTACAAGAACATAGCATCCAAGTTATACTCCACAGAAGACGTGAGATCTGTGCGCACTCTACTAGATCCTCCTTCTTCTAACTAGGGTATAGCACAAAGCCTTCACACAATCTCTTACAATGACTTGAACTTAGCTCTGCAAGTCTCACATAGTATGCAGCAAAGCAATCTCCACTTAGCACTTAGCACTGTCAGTCACACATATTGGACTACAACCATCACTTACATCTAGTCAAATAGCACTTAACCATTCATACTCACTACATCACCTTAGCATCTATTTATACATACAAAATATCCCTAAGCATGGGTAAACCCATGGGAGGACATTCCCATACCTGTTAAATAATCCCTAATCCCAAAAAGGGCCCTAAAAGGGGTCGATATCCCACAATCTCCACTTCGTCTTGAGCTTCACCTTCGACAACATGTCGAAGTCCCAAAATAGGTCAAACTTGACCAAGAATTTTCAATCACTTGGCCAAGGGCCAAAAATCATGATTAAGGAAATTAATCCTGACAGGTTGGTAGAGCCAAGTTGTTCCTTCTCACAATATGTAGATGAGGTTTCCATTAAGTGGTTGAAGGTAGGAGGGATCTTCATTCGATTCAGATCAGATTTCCATCATTGTAATATGCCTCATTATTCGGGCATTTTTAATGATGATTAGACACCACTATATTAGCGTGGAGGGAAGCTCATTGAGCCCCTCTTGTATAAAATATTGTATTGTTTCTAGTAGAGAATATGCAGGGAATAGGAGAGAGAGAGTCAAGACTAATTTATAGTCCGGACTCACATATTGTAATGGACATTCCACCATTAATAGAAAAATAACAGTTTTTCCTGTTTGTCAATTTCTATGTAATGGATATTTGGTTATGAATGTCATTCATATGCATGTATACTATAGATGCATGTTAGGTATCATCTGTAGGGATATAATTATAATATTATATCTGTGAGTGTGTTGGATTATGTCTGGTTCTCAAGGCTAATTGCAAGGAGTGCGCGACAGAGAGTGGAAACTCTATGAGCCGACGCAAGGAGTGCATATCTGAACTTGATTGAGTCATAAGAGAAGCATCCAGGAGGGCACACCGGGATAATTCATAGACTCGGAGGGAAATTTCAAGGTGGTTGGGTACCTTAGAAAGAAATACTGTGTGGGAGGAAGCACAACGAAGAGTTACTGAATACTTTGTAATACTCTGCCAGGAGGTCATAGAGAAAGTACAAATGCGTACGAGAGAAACACATTCTGAAGTGTTGGAAGCATTGAGAGAACCCCAGGGTTGTTGAACACTCTAAGAAAGGAAGGCTTTGCAAGAGTGCATTGACAAAGGAAAGGAGAGGCCTTAAGACTTATGAAAAGGCTAAGGGATAAACCGTCAAAATTTTTAGCCGAGCACAAGGAGTGCGCCAAGGATACAATAAGTTCATCTTACAAGCTTAGGAGAAAGAACATTAAGTTTCCAGTAGGGGACCAAAAATTCCATTTAAGGACATAGAGGAAATGAGAACCTCGAAGGTTTAAAGCTGAGAAAAGTTGCAGAATAATTTGCACAGGACTCTGCAAGGAGTGTAGAAGAAGGTTGAGAACATTCTAAGTCTCAAGAATAAATTGTGCTAAGTGTGCAAGAAGGTCAAGGACTTGCTGAAGTACTGAAGACCATGAAATCATCCATCATTGGGAGGAGACAGCTGGAAAAATATTGGGAGATCTGGGAGTTGGAACTCCCAAAGTTTTTCCAGGGGAAAAAAATATCTTTGCGAAGTCGCGAAGAGTGATTTGAATCCAGACCATTGGATATCGAAGGGATGTGTGGAACAAATCCGCACGAGTCAGAGAGCTAGTACTCCAAGAAATATCCGAGGAGGATATTGAGAGACTCCCAAAGGACAGAGTTCAAAGAGATCGTAGCCATCGATTGGAAGGAGGGACGAGGACCGTTGATCCTCATGCTATTTGAGTTCTCCGATTTAGAGTTCGGGAACATATGATTTGGCTATCATGGAAAGAGCTGAAGCCCAAAGCCCAAAGTGATTTATGTGGTTGAACCCCAGGACACAACCTGAGGTCACGTGATAGAAAGGGCCTGGCATGGAGAGCGAGTGCCTCTGCCAAATTTCTTCAAAGGGCCAAGAAGAGAGCCAAGGGGTTAAAAGGACCCGTACTTTGGGGAAAGAAGGACCTGTGATAGAGTTTGTTGGGTTCTAGCAGGGATTTGAAGAGTCAATCTGACTCAGGTGTTTGAGAACGATCCTAGACCGGGAGGTCGAACAACCCTGAAGGAGGAGAAGACAAGGGGGAGGGGTTTGTGGCACAGTTGTTCGAGAAAATCAAGTGAAAGAAGAACAAATTCTAGAAATTACAATACTTGACACAGTTCAAGAAAGAAAAGGAAATAAAGAAAAAGAAGAACAAGTTTAAAGAACCATATTTCCAGAATCCGGAGTAGAGCAAGATCATAATAAAGAGAAGGTACCAGAGATTGTAGGATTTGCAGTAGTACAATAAATAAAATAAGATCATATGAATACATAACAAGTTTGAGAGATTGTACTTTTAGGAATTGTAGTGCAATATGAATCCACATATAAAAAGAAAGAAGTCAGAGATCAGAGAGCTGTTGATTCTACCAACGAGGATGATGACTACATGGGAAAGGTATTTTTCTGATCCAGTCGGATTGGAAGCTCCTAGGTAATATGAATATTAGGCAGAGGAACTTTATGCATTAGCTGAGATAGTTTAGAGAACCATCCTTCGAGCAACTTGCATAGTTCGAGTAGACATATTCAAAGAAATCAATTAGTATAAGTACAATATGGCATATTAATCAATTGCAATAGTGAATACTTCATGATAGTAAAATGACATATGGGTCAACATTATGGACAGTTGTGTAGTAGATTCTTGGACAGTATGGACATAAATGGATTTGTAAGAACACTTAGAAGGTTTGGACATATATATGACAATGTATGAGAGCATGGATTCATATATTGTTTCAGAGATTGATTGATAGATTGGTTCATAGATTGGTTCATAGAGTGGTTCAAAGATAAATGAACATTATCATAATGGATGATAATGACACATGAATATTTGAATGCTTATTCTTAAATGATTTTCATATATGTCAGTTGATTACACAAGGAAGCACCAATGGACAATAACTCCAAAAGGAAGCAGGTATAGGAAGACTTATATTTTCTACATGAGATCTTGTAGAGAAGTCAAGGGAGAGAAGAAAAAGTAGAAAGATAGGTAGAAAGATCATTTAGATAAGTTGTCAGACATAGAGGTATAATAAAGGTATGATTCCAGGAGGAGATATTTCTCATATGCATGGATAGAGAATTAAATTCTTGGAGAGAGAGCACAAAGGCATGATTCTAGGGGGAGAGATTGTCACAAGTGAAGCATGAGTGGTATGACTTCAATGTTGCATTAGAGTGATACCATTTGTCAAAGGGGGAGATATTATTCATATGAAGTGGGGGATATTATTCATATGAAGGGAGAGAGAGTAATTAGAGGCTTAGAAACACAAATAAATATCAAAGGAATTTAAATAGGGGGAGCAACCCCAAGGAGATTTCAGTCAGGGGGAGAAACCCCGAAGGGAGATACCCTTTTCCATTGATGTCAAAGGGGGAGAGATAGAAACATTGATGAGGATTATAAGAATGAATGTTATCATGATTAAGTGTTTCCATCAATGTTGGTGTTGTTGGATTACTAAGAGAGGGGGTGAATAAGTAATAGAGAAATATAATCATTTTTAACCATATAATTCAATTGTTATATCAATGTAGCATTATCATACAATAACTACAGAGTAAATAAGAAATGAAGAAATGAACAATCATACACATACACAGTACACCAGTTTTTTTACGTGGAAACCCAAGGTGGGAGAAAACCACAAAATGATTTTTCTTATATGTATTGAAGACTTACATTCATTAGAAGCACCAACTTCCTTTGTTTTCCAGCGGCAACTAGAAGGAGGCTCCAACCCCCTAGTTTCTTAGGTTACAACCCAAGGGAAGCTCCAACTCCCCAATTCTCTTGCTACAACCAAAAAGAGGCTACAATCCGCTATGTTCTCCGGATACAACCGAAAGGTGGATACAACCACCTGTCCTTGCCCCATCCAACCACTCTAAAGAAGAAGTAGAATGATGGAACCATTGTCACACTATCACTATGAGATATATTGCTGTAAACCTGTACCAATCAACCTGTACCAATAACCTGAACCATGCATCAACCATGCATCAACCTGTACCTCAACCTGTAATCAACCTATACCATAAAAAAGTACATCAACCATGCACCAACCTGTACCAACCAACCTATACCAATCAACCTGTACCATAAACAAGTGCATCAACCATGCACCAACCTGTACCTCAACCTGTACCATGAACAAGTGCATCAACCATTCACCAAACCTGTACAAATAACTTGTCACAGCAACCTATCACAGCTACTTATCCAAAAAACCTATGCCAACAACTTTTCTCATCAATTTTATCAACCAAATAATATCTACTCACCAATATCAATCACCAAGACAACTCTCAAATATGTGCATCAACCAAGTATAACACAACAACTCATAATCATCACCAAGATCAATATGTGGTTCTAATAATACAAGCATGATACATCATTCATAAACCATGTGTCAAAAATACTACTAAAAAGTGCCTCCAACCATGTACCAAGTATGTACCAATCATGTATCAACTACTCATCAATATGTACCAACATCATCAACTATACACCTCATGTATGTGCCAACTCATCAACTACTTGTCTCAACCATGTACCTGACATGTACCTCAACCAAATGGCCTCATCCATTTCATCATCCAAATATGATTTGTAACTCTGTAATAGACTTGGTGTATATGATCACATTCCTTCAAACCTTCCTTAACTTTAACAACAAGAGACTAACATTTTCATCAAAATTTTCTTTAGTCTCACATGCCTAGTTTTGGATTAGTCAACAACCCTAATTTGAAATAATAATAACTTTGTACCTATAATGAATAAAGATATGAACCTGATACATAGTTTTATTCAATGTTTTTTGTGTAATTTATCCAAGTGTCACTACTTGGAACCTCTCAGAAAAAGAGTTACAACAAGAATGGCATACCTTGTTGAATTCTGGCTTATTCTAGAGAGCGACCTTATAGAACGTGCCCCACACAGAGTATTTGTTGAATAGATCTGAAATTGTTACACAACATACTACAGAATGTAATCTAACCAACACATTTTTTGTTACTGAATTTGGATCTGTTATGAAGCAGTTATGACATTTTTACCCAAAACACCTATTTTAGACTAGTTTCAAGACTAGCCACAAACCCTATTTTCCACGGAGGGTAACTCCAAAAATGTATCTTCCCACAAGCTGAATTTTTTACCATAGATACCTAGATATGTTTCCTCAATGGAATAGTAATTTAATGGTATGAATCGTTCTAGAAACAAAGTTATTTATAAAATTGTGAGATGACCTGTAAATAACATACCTTAGAAAGCATAATCAAAATAATTTATCCTTCCTTGAATTCTGGCCTTCTTTTCTTCACCTTCCCTCAGAAATTTAGCTTAGATATCCTTTGGTTACCTTAGACACCTATATATATTCAATATTCTCAAGTTTAATTGTAAAATGAGAGAGCCTTGCCTCTTATTTATACTCTCCAAGTAGCTTCCTTAAAAACAACTTCTAGGTCACTTTGCCCACTTTCCTTATTTTAGGGTTAACCCACTTCTAATTTCT
>JZKD02S0705384.1:546215-562783 GCA_000966675.3 Picea glauca | reverse complement strand
ATGACCTTTATCTCCGTTGATCCGGGTGCGCTCATCTAGGCTGTCGGAGAGATGCGCCCCCGATTCCGGACCCCCCCCTTTGCTTAAAGGTCGGAAGGCAAGGGGGGTCCAGAATTTGCTGTGCGCCGTTGATCCGGGCGCGCTGATCCAAACCGTCCGATCTTGCTTACTGTTTACCACGGGCGCATTATCGCCCAAAACTTTGGACGGGTGGGTTCTAACCCATTCATTTGATCTCTGATTCCCCTAGCGAGAAATATCGCTAACACAAACTTGGGAGATTTCGATGATTCAAAAGTCTTGGCCTTCAATCTCCTCCTTGCAAGCCCTAAGACTTTGGGTCTCGTTTGCGTTCTGAAAAATGTTATTCTTTCTAAGCTTTGTCAATTTCTAAAACCTCGAAGGGTTTCTCGACCTCTACAACTCCTTATGCTTGACGAGCCTTCACACGACTATCTATCAACACCTCACTCAAGTGTTCACCTGGTGCACTCCTTGCACATGTCTTTGTCCTCCTTGAGTTTCAACTACTCAGACTTCAATGGTCTCTGTCCCTTTCTCTCCTTGAAGAGATGCAAGTCCCATCCTAACAACTTATTCTCAAGCACTCGTTGAGCCTACAGAGTGTTTAAAAACTCAGTAAGTGTCTTTCTTGTGACACTTCTCTTATCTCTGAACTCAAAATAGATTTCCTTCTGTGCACTCTTTTCACATGCTTGATGCCCTCCTAGCAGAGTTGTACAGAACCTTCAATGATTCTGTCTTCTCTCTGTTCCCTCTTCTGCACAGTCTCACCTCTAGAGTATTCAATAACTTTGAGGCTTCTTCATGATTCTATGACTTCCTCTAGTGCCCCCTCTTGGCATGTCTCTGTTTGAATTCCACAAAAATCAGAAATGCACTCTTGCACTGGCTTACAAAACCCTCAGTGTTATGTCATGAAACCTCTTGCATGAAGCCGCAAAGAACCCAGAATTGAAAATCAAAGGAGTCACATACAACAAATTATGTCTATCCCTATAGATGGCATCTAGAATACATATACAACATACCCATAAAAGCATACAAATACATTCATCAAATGCATAAACACACAAAGAATCTCATGCAGGAATGAACTACTCTTTGTATTAATGAGAGTGCTTGTTAAAATCTGGGTAATCTCGGACTGCTACAGAGTCTCAGATCTCTATTTTCTTCCTATCCTATATTCTAATACAACTACTAAACAAAAAATGAATATATTTTCACAAAAGGGGGCTCCTCGAGCTCTTCCCTCCATCTCACCTACTCTCATAAATTACAATGAATTACTTTGAATGGGCCATCTAATCCAAATTGGAGTTAGATATTGTTCTACCTATGATCCATTAAGGAGACATCAACTACAGCATGCTCGATGGAATGGCTTTGTCTCTACCAGCCTTACAAACATTTAATACATTTTAATGTAATGTAATATATTATATTATGTTATGTTGAAATAAGTTATTTTCTTGTGGCATGATCTAATGTAGATGGTTGTCATTAAAATAAATCCATGAAGATGATATAAAGTATTGGAAGAGAGAAATTCCTCATCTAATGTGTGAAATGAAAAAGTATATACCTCCTACATTTTTCAATGCACAAGAACACTACCTCATACACCAAGTTGAGGAGATTGAAATTTGTGGACCTGTTCACACAAGGTCAATGTGGATGGTGGAGAGGCACTTGAAATCATTGAAGAAGTTGGTTAGACAAAGAGCACGACTTGAGGGTTCAATGGTGGAGGGATATATGGTATATCAATCCATGGTGTATATTAGTCAGTATCTTCCTAAATTATTAGTGCCAACTATGCATGCAGTGGATTGCATTTGGGAATGAACTCCATCAAAAAAATTTAAGATCAGGAGCATCTGTTGGGGCAAGGTAGAATGAAAAAAATGAGAGGTAATATATTAATAATTGTGAAAATTTATATTAATAATACATATAAAGTTTCATTTTTTGTGTATATGATCATACTCATTAATATATTAATATAATTTATTTCATAAATTATAAATATTTATATTTACCTGCATATTGTACGTTATAACTAATATTTAATAGTGGTGAATTGTGTTTTTTTTATTCAATTTCTCAAGAGTGGGATGCATTGCATTTATACATTGCAAATAATATTGACTGGATGAATGTATGGATTGAAAGATGTAAACAACATAATGGAGGTATGTTATCATGGCAACGATTGTCTAAATTGGTTAGAGAAGCTCATCGTAACAGAGAAGCCAATGTTACACAAAGGGAAATTGATTTATCATATGGTTTGAAAGATGGACAGGTAAGAAAATTCACCCATTTTCTTTAGTTATTTTATATTATATTAATGTGACTACATGTGTACTGTATTTTTCATATACTTTCAAAGTTATATAAATATATGTTAATTTATTAATTGACAATGCATATTTTACATATCTGACATATTGCAGTTGAAACACCACAATGCCATGTGGTGCAATGGTCGTAAATTTCGCATCAAACATTTGGATGAAACCAAGAAAACTTATGATAGTGGGATAACTACAGTATTCCAGGTCACTAATGTTTCCTCTAGGAGTGACAAACATCTCCGAGAATCTAAAAATAGATACTATGGGTATTTAAACGATATAATTGAGTGAGAATTTAATTCCTTCAAATTAGTTGAGTTCGATGTCAAATGGTATAGGTTATGAATGCTTGAACGTGATGAGGAAAGAACTATTATTCAACATGCCAACGGATTTCCAATGATTAAAACAATGGTGTTTGAAAGAGGACATGATCGCTATGTTTTTCCAAGCCAATGTGAACAGGTCTTTTACTCAAATGTTCCAGGTGAAAGGTGTTGGCCCTTGACTAAGTTTTGGGATATCCTTGGTCAAGTTTGACCTACTTTGGGACTTCGACAGCCTGCCAAAGGAGGAGCGCAAGACAAAGCAAAGATCATAGTATCTCGGCCCCTTTTTGGGTCCTTTTTGGGATTTTGGATTATGTAACGGGTATGGGGATGTCGGCCCATGGGTTTACCCATGTTTTGGCCTATTTTGTAAAGTACAAATAGATGTATAGGAAATTTAAGGGGAGGGATATATGTATATATGTGTGATATTGAGCTAAGTGATACGTATGGATTGTAGATGCTTTGTACATACTGTGTGAGATTTGTAGAGCTATGTGAAAGTAATTGTAAGAAGTCTTGGTGTTGTACCCTAACTCGGAGAAGGAGGATCTGGCGGAGTGCATGAAGATCTCCTGTATTCTACGAAGTAGGATTTTGATGCTATGTGCTTGTAATAAGCTTGGATGAAGATAATAAAGAAAAAGAGTTGGTGGACATAGCCCTAGGGTGGGGGTGAACCACGTACATGTTGTGTTGCTATGATTTGTTCAATGTGTTGATGTGTTTATGTCATTACTTGCTAAATGCTTTGATATAGATAGATAGTTATGTTATGCTTTGTTATAATGATGTATATGGATGTTACATCTGACCTATGAGAATGTGCTTAGTGCTTGAATCTGCTAGATCTAATTTACCTCTCTATGATAAGTGCCTAGATACATTAGATCTGAATGAATGATGCGATGCTCTGTTTTATTTATGGAGTAGATAATGGTCAAATATTGATGAACTGTCAGTGCTAAGTGCTCTTTTAAGTGTCAAAATCACAGATCTGTGTCCCAGCTAAGGTTGCAGGCACCTGAGTCCTACAACTACCCCTACCTCTACCTTGGGTGAGACTTCATCTGCTTCACAGGTGTTATCAAAAGGGATGGTAGTTAGAGTTTTGTTGGTGCGTTGTTGTAGCATTGAACCCTGGGTCTGCCTCTATCCCAACAAATGGTTTCATTGCTGGGAATTGAAACTGTGAGTGTTGGGAACTGAGGAAGAAGAAGCTTTGTGCAAATATCTGACCTGAAACTGTGAAATCTTTGTGCATAGATCTGTCGCCCTGGTGTGCAATACTCTACTTAGTTTGAGAAGATCTTTGCTAAAGAAAATAAGTTTGATCTAAAGAAAAGAGGTAAGATCTAAATGCTTTGTACTCTGATAAAGGTAAGAATAGTGAAAAATTCTAGATCTGAAATCTTTGTGCTTTGTATAAGTAAGATTAGTGGAAATTTTTGTTTCAACAGTATGGATATAGGTATGTTTGATAGATTCTGTCCTAGCTTGAAAACTAGGGCACTAATAGATGAAATAGCTTTGACTTGTGTAGATCTGATAAGAATAGTGAAAGATATGTTATACCTATGCATAGAAAGAATGTTTGGACTAACAAGTGGATGCAGGATCCTAGAAAGAAATGTTTGCAGATTATCCACTATGATCCTAACATGCAGTACAAGAAGAGCTTGAGATCATTTAAAAGAAAGAGAGGATTAACCCTTTGTTACAACTACAGAAAATTGGGACACCTTGCTAAGGAATGCCTTGGGAGAATACCTAGTTGTCTTTGTTACCAAGCTATGAACCATGAAGTATTGGATTTCCCTAGAATGATTGATAATCTTGAAGGAATGAACATGAGACAAGAAAACCCTAAGGCAGATTTAGAAACTACGATTATGGAAGAACCCCAGAAAGAATCAGAGAAAGAATTGCTACAGATAAAATAGACCTTTAATGACCACCGACATGTCAACTTATCAGAGATGCTCAAAGAAAAAGCATGCTTAGAAACAAGAATCAGAGACTTTGACATTGACTGTGTTCTAGATGAGGAAACACAGGTGAATATCATGACAGAAAGAACTTAGGAAGATATAATAAGGCCTTATATGATTCCTTCATTAGGAGGAATAAGACTATTAAAAATAAAGTTGATAAACCTATGTGGAAAGCTCACCCAGATACCTATGAATGCAAATGGGACTTCGACAGAGGAGGATTTCGAGATTGTTAAATTTATTGAGAACGGTGCCCCATTTACCATGTTACTATGAAAACCTTGGATTGAAAGAGATCATGATAGAAGGAAGGAAGAAGAAGATATTTTAGAGAAGAAGAAGAAAGAGTTAAAGGATTTCATGACTAGAAGGATCGCACACTTGATTGAAGAAAAGAAGAACAAATCAAAGCTATTTAACACCAGAGACCCAGATGTCGAAGTTGCAAGAACACTAGAAGACCCATAGAAGATTGAAGTACCTATTCCAAATAAAGAGGAAGTATCAACCTCGAATCTTAGAAAAAAATATCAACAACGCGAAGTAACTATGCTAAACACAAATAAGAATCAAAATGTAAAAAGGAATATCGAGACGAAGCTCACTGGAAAGTAGGCCAGAATGCTAAGTAAGAAGAGAGCTAAGATCAAAAAGTTATAGAAGGTTCTAGAGGGAACTTCACAGAGGGAAAATTTGCAAAATTGGAGCTTCGCTGGGATAAAAGAACAACGTCACATGCCACTTCGCCAGGGTGAAGCAATATAGCCATTGGGAACAATATAACTGTTCGACCAACCATATAAATGGGTAGAAAGGAATTTATGGTTTGCCACCAGACCGTTGGACCGCACCATAATGGAAATAACATAGTTAATGAAGGTTTCTCACTCATTGCAAGAGATCCGTTGCCAAGTTATCTATTTATCCCATCACGCCATGAACCAAGAACACTTTTTCTAACCGTGAATTTAAGCCCGTAGACTCGTTGATTTTACAAAGTGATCATTGTGCTATTGTTCTCTATCCCATTGTAGTGTCTAAGTTACTCCTCAAACCTAATATTTCCAACCCCGAGCATGTATGTCGGACGAGTTCAGTGATGCAGAGAAAGTTGTTGAAGAAGTTCTCATCGACCTCATGACTGAACGAGTAATGTCAATGTCTGTAGGTATACAAGTGGCATCGATGAGAGGACTGCAAGCATCTCCATCTACTGCTCATAGAGCCAGATCATCCCGACCCTCAGTGGAAATGAGAACCAAGCACAAAGATGACTTATCAAATGCGAAGATGATTCCAATCATATTGCCCGATTACATCCCGCCTTTGGCTAGTGCGGTGAATCGTGATAGAGTGAAAAGAGATTTCAAGTACACCATGGTCACTGTGTACCTCTCGAAGGGGATATGTGCAGTTTGAGAAGACCAGGATAAGATCATAGCATTGAAGTTCAATGACTTCAACCTTAGAGATCACAATATATATGGTATGCTCACCCTGTACAAGTACCTAACTAGAATGAAGGGGAATAATTCAAAGATAATTCCCCAGTCATGGACATTGAACCTCGCGTAGTCCACCCTGCTAAATTTCATGAAGATCCCACACTTTGGAAGACACCAGGAAGTCAACGCATGTGTCAAGATTCTATTATCGTGTTACCATGGCGACTGCTTATGTCTAGACCATTGTATTACAGTTGACCCAAAGTTGATCCATAGAATCAAATGATTGAGTATGCAAGGACGTGACCCACATGACTTCTACCCAAGAAAGGCCACAGATCATGTGCTAGCACAAAATATCAAGGATACATATGGCGATGTTTAGAAGGGAATAAGAGGCTACAAGGTAGCTTCCATCTAGAGTGGCACAGTGTGCCTAACATGTCAACTAATATCTGGAAAT
This sequence comes from Picea glauca, assembly GCA_000966675.3. Taxonomy (NCBI): domain Eukaryota; kingdom Viridiplantae; phylum Streptophyta; class Pinopsida; order Pinales; family Pinaceae; genus Picea; species Picea glauca. The sequence goes on along the minus strand of JZKD02S0705384.1, from coordinate 556,168 downwards.
TTATTAAGGAAGAACTGAGCTACACAGGTCACCGAATTTTTCGTTGACCTTGGAGGGAAGTGCTCGGAAAGCCTACAGATGAACTGGGTGAAGTACCTAGTTAACCAGTTGGAACTAGACTATCGAGACGCACAGGATCAAGGTTATGAATTTCATTTCAGCTGGATCCCGATCCTCATTTCATTTGTTGCATGGGAGATGCCCAAAGGTTTGACCTTCCCAGACATAGAGTCATTTGAACCGCTTGCTGCGAAGTTCACTACCCTTTGGTATTCAAGTGATATGAACAAACAGTGGAAGTCAAATGTTGTGTTTCACACATATTACCTCCAGCTAAAGAGAGCCATCGAAGCTGAGCCTCACATGACTCCCAACACCTTACAAAGGTTCCGACCCCTGATGAAGTTCAATGCATATTGACACTTCATCTACATTACAGCGCAAGTAGATGAACATAAAGAGCAACTCCAGTCATATTATAAACTTACAGAAGAATACCTTGAGGAGATCACTAAGGAATGGTCTGTTGACCTCCTTATCCCTGCCAACCCTACAGATATATTTGATCTTGATAGCCTAGAGGACACTCATAAAGAGAAGAATACACCCAAGAATATTGAGGAGGTCCAAAATTTAAGCAGCACCTCAGGAAAGACTGCATCAGTGTCACCTGACCGAGAGGGTGATGATGAAGTAGAATATGAACATAAGCCAAGAGAAGTAACACCGCCCTGAGATGAGGTTTACCCCTTGAAGAAGAGGAAGGTTCCCCCCTGAAACCTTCTTCCCAGAAGAAATCAAAAGCCACCATGAATAATATGTAGACTTTCCTCATCTCCGATGATTTTGACTTCATCATCACAGCCCTGAATGACACTTCACTGAAAATAATAGAGAAACAAGAAGCCAAGCAGGAAGAAATATATGATAGAATTGAAGTCTAACTCTGAGGGGTACAACAGGCCCTTCAATCCAGCCACGCAGTCTTCACTGCACCCCGACCATCGAGAGAACTAGAGTTGGGAGATGAGCTAACCCAACTCCACCGATTAGTAGATACAGTCGAAGTTCACCTTTGAAAAACACAAGAAGAAATAGAACAAGCCACCTAGGCCTTGAAGAAAGTGCAAGGCGTACTCGTAGAACCACACAACATTGCAGAACAAGAAAAGATTTCTCTCCAAGTGAATTTTGATGAAGAAAAAGCACATATGCAACAAGGAAAAGAACAGTTGCTCACGGAGAAACTTGAAGTGAAAGAAGCGGTCAACAGAGCACTTCGCTCTGTGACAGTATTAGAAATAATGGTAGAGGACCAAGTCATGTAGCAAGTCAAGCAGCTCATAGAAGCTATCCAGTAGCTATAGCAACACATAGAAAACTTAGAGCTCCACACAATGCTCGAGACTCCTCAGGATGTAAGGGATCAAAGAGAAGAAACCACCCAGAGTACAGTTGAATGAATAAAGGCCCTTTCCGTGGAATGCAAGAATATGAGTAATTGCAGTGCCGAGACATATGAGAAACTCACTGACAACCCAAAATTGTAGGCACTAGAGTCACAATTCCAAGAAGAAAAGCAACAAGCTGAGACAATACAAGCGCAGTTGAGGTCCCTATCAGCTATGGAAAGAATGAAGCGACCCCAAGAACAATGCACCACCCAGCAGTAAATCCACACTATCTAGAGTAGAGTTTTGGAAGTAACTCAATGGCTCAAACCTGTATAGTATAAGGCTTAGCAATTGTTCACAGAGGTCGAAGGCTAAGGAGTAGAACTCGAGCAGGTTGTCACTGCCGCTGAACAACGCCTGGAGGGACCTGTCAACGACGCAGTCATCCAAGAGTTCTCTAAATAGGAGGTTGTGGAACAACAACAAGTCGAAGAAGCTTGGGCCATGCTTGAGGATTTCGAAGCAGAACTACACAAATCAGAGTGACTTGGGATGAGTCACAAGTGAGTGTTGGGGGCCTGTTGGCCCATGAACAAGTTTTGGGAGATCCTTGGTCAAGTTTGACCTACTTTGGGACTTCGCCAGCTTGTCAAAGGAGGAGCACAAGATGAATCAGAGATCATGGTATCTCGGCCCCTTTTTGGGTTCTTTTTGGGATTTGGGATTATGTAATGCGTATGGGGATGTTGGCCCATGGGTTTACCCATGTTTAGGCCTATTTTGTAAAGTATAAAGAGATGTCTAGGAAATGTAAGGGGAGGGATATATGTATATCTATGTGATATTGGGATAAGTTCTAAGTATGGATTGTAGATGCTTTGTGCATACTTTGTGATATTTGCAGAGCTATGTGCAAGTAATTGTAAGAAGGCTTGGTGTTGTTGGCACAGGGGAAGACCTAGGGTTCAACTCTCAAGAGCACACCAGCAAAGCCCTAACTACCAGCCCTTTCGAAAAAACCTGCGAAGCAGATGAAGTCTCACCTGAGGTAGAGGCAAGGGTGGTTGCAAGTCTCAGGTCTTTGCAACCTTAGCCGGGACACATATCTGTGATTATCTTTCTTACAATGCACTTAGCATCAGTTATTCCTTAACATACATTCATTAATATACTTCACAGAAGGCATAGAGAATCATAGTGAATACTTATACTAAGAATGATTCAGTACTTATCCACATAAATATAGGTTAGCTTCAACAGATCAAGAACTAAGCATCTCATATATCAGATCTAATGTTCATTCAATCATCAACAACACAGATCATAACTAGATCTACTTAATCACATCAAGCACTTAGCCAATAAAGAGATAAATACATAAGAGTGAAGCATAAAACACTATATACACAGTTACCGTGGTTCACCCCCACCCTGGGGCTATGTCCACAAAGTCTTCTTTATATTATCGCAGTCAAGCAGTTACAACAAAGATCTCTAATGACCCTTACTTTTCATAGGATAGAAGATCTTCGCAGCTAGCTAGATCCTTCTTCCTTGCTCTTTATCATCAGACTATAACAACCTACACTTAGCTCTCTGATCTCATGCACAGAGCACTCTAATATACATCTGATCACACAGATCGAATTACTAGCACTAAGATTTCATTCATACATCACATATATGTACTACATTACTATATCCTCCTTATATTACTATCTACATTGCCTATTTATAGATTACAAAATGGGCCTAAACATGGGTAAACCCATGGGCTGACATCCCTTTGTCGTTACATCAAACCAAAACCCTAAAATGGACCCCAAAATAGGTCTTGCTTCCTTATTTTCTTCTTCGCATTGCACTCCTTCCTTAGCAAGCTATCGCAGTCCCAAAAGTGGTCAAGTATGACCAAGTACTCTTAAAATTGGTCAAGGGCTAGAAGGCCCCCAACACTCACCTATGACTCGTCTCGAGTCACTCAGATATGAGCAATTCCTCTTTGAACGCCTTGAGCTTAGCTCGAGGAGCTTCGACCTATTACAGTGGAACAACCTCTTGTTCAGTAAATTCCTCGATTACTATGTCATTGAGCGGTCCTTCCAAGCGTTGTTCTGGAGTGATGACACCCTTTTCGAGTTCATCTCCCTGGCTTTCAAGTTTGGCAAACAGTTGGCATGCCTTCTCTTGGAGTGGTTGCAGTCTTTGAGAGATGTCCATTACTTTACTTTGCAGAGTGTGTACTCATTGTTGGGCTGTGCATTGCTCTGTGAACCTCTTCATTCTTTCAACTGGGGTCAAAAAATTTAGCTGCACTTGTAGTACATCTACATCCTGCTTTGCTTCATGTAGTTGTGCCTCCATTGTCTGCAATTCTAGATTCTCTGCGAGTGTTTCATAGGTTTGGGTGCTTCTGGTGCTTAGTTTCCTACATTACGAAGCCAAAGTTCTTAATCAGTCAACTGCGCTTCGAGGAATGGCCTCTCTTAGATCTCTTATCTTTTGGGGTGTCTCAGGAATGGTGTGAAGTTCTAGATCCGTGATGCACTGTTGAAGTTGTTGGATTACTTCTTCTAGTTGGGTCACCTACTGTGGAAGATGATCTTCTATCTTCACTTCTATGATTGTCACAGAGAATAGTACCTTGTGAACTCTTTCTTGTGTTTCAAGTTGCTCTGCTAGCAACTAGTCCTTGCTCTACTGTAACTGGGATTTTTCTTCCTCCCATTTTTTTTGTAATTCAATCTGCTCCTGTTCTTCCTTTCTTTGTTTCTCTTCATGTGTGATCTGTGCTTGCACTAAATCCTAGGTGGATTTTGATATGTCTTCTTGAGCTCGTCGAAGGTGAGCTTCGAATTTCTCGGTGATCTGGCGTAACTGTGTGGGATCATCACCTATTCTTGATATTTCCATTTTTAACGGCACCGTAGAAACTGCTTGGTTGGACTGAAGTGCCTGTTGCGCTTCTTTGAATTCACCCGTGATCCTATGGAATAGATCCTCCTACTTTGCTTCTTGATTTTTCACGAGCTCTAATGAAACATCATTCAACATGGCAATTAAGAAGTCAAAATCATCCGGGGTAAGCGTAGCCTTAAGTGTGGTCTGGGTGGCCTTAGTTTTATTTTTGTATGAGAACCTCGATGGGGTAATCTTATTTTTCTTGGAGGGATATGCCTCGTCCCTAGGCGGGGTAACCTCACCTTTGCTCTGTTCAACTTTTGTGCCCCCTAGTTCGTCATCATCACCTCCCTTTACAAGTGAGAGTGAAGCAGTCTTTTTGGATGTGTTGTGGATATCTTGAACTTCCACATCCTTCTTAGTCTTGCGTGGTCCTGGTGTATCTGGCATAAATTCAAGGCTATCTACGTCAAAGATCTTTGAGGGGTTTGCTACAACAAGGAGGTCAACTGACCATTCCTTAGTAATCTCCTCCATGTAATCTTCTGTCAGCTTGTAATATGACTGGAGTTGTTGTTTGTGCTCATCTGCGCGTGTTGTGATGTAGGTGAAGTGAAGATCTACGTTGAATTTCATCAAAGGTTGAAATCTATGAAGAGTGTTGGGTGTAATGCGTAGTGTACACTGAACGACATTCCTCAACTGAGTGTAGTACGCATGGAAAATGGCATTGGAATGTCACTACTTGTTCATGTCACTAGAGTACCATAGTGTACAAAACTTTTCGGCTAGGGGTTCGAAGGGTTCGATCTCCAGAAATGTGGCTCCCTCAGGCAGTTCCCATGCGATGAAGGCAATGAGTATGAGCAACCAGCTAAATTCAAACTCATACCCTTGGTCCTGTGCTTGTCTATAGTCAAGATCTAGCTGATTTATAAGGTATTTCATAGAGTTCACTTGTAGTCCCTCCGTGCACTTCCCTGTGAGGTCAACTACAAATCCGATCACCTGTGTAGGTCTTTTTTTTTGGACTAACTGGCCTGCGATCAGCTGGAAACCAAAGCATACTGCTGCATTCTTAATTAAGGCTACCTTGTAACCTTGCATGCCTTTCTACAGATCGTCATATGTGTCTTTTATTTGTTGAGAGAGAGCACGGTCTGTGGTCTTTCCAGGGTAAAATTCCTGCAGGTCAGGGCCATGCATGCTTAGCCTAGTGATCTGATTGATCAGAATCATATCCACGATGATGTGTAGGTCCAACCATAGGTATCCTCCATGGTAGAAGGACAACAACAATCGAACATAGGAATTTACTTCCTGATGCCTCCCGAAATGTGGAATCTTCATTACATTGAGAAGGGTTGACTGCGCAAGGTTATGTGTCCATTGCTATGGTACAATCTTGGGGTTCTTTCCTTTTGTAATAGTCAAATACTTGTGTGGGGCTAGCATACTATATACCTTGTGATCTCTAAGGTTAAAATCATTGAATTTCAGCATGGTGAGCTTCAATTTCAGTGTGGTGAGCTTCTCTTGGTCAACATGAACTGTGTGCACCCCTTTCTGGAGGTACATAGTGACTATAGCATAGTCAAAGTCTCTGGGTACAGAGTCTCGATTCACTGGTCCGCTTAGTGGTGGGATGTATTTAGGCAAGATGCTTGGGATCATCTTCATAATGACAAAGTCGTTTTTGATCTTAGATCATCTTTCTAAAGGTGGTCGGGATGGTCTTGCTCAAGTAGATGAGGGGGAAGCTGGAAGTATGCCCGAGGATGACGCCTATACACCTGTAGACATTCCACGTTTTGACATGACTCTCTCAGCCATTAAATCAATTAGAACTTCTTAAAAAATTCTCTTAGCAGCGCTAAGCTCGTTCGACATACAAACTTGGGTCAGCTGGCTCAAGTGCAAAAGGAATTCAGAGACAACAATGAATAGTAAGGCAATGATCTCAGGGTAAGTAAATCTCAGGGTTCATGATCAGATTCTAATTTAGGAAAAATTATTCTCGGTGCGTGGCACGAAAGGTTAAGTAGGCAATCTCAGCAACAGTCTTCTTGCAACGGACATGGGGCCTTCATTAACTCCATTCTATCCATTCTGGTTCTATCCAACGGTCTAGAGGTAACCCTTAAATGATTTTTGCTCCATTCGGAGTGGAGGTCGAATGGGTATAGTGATTCCAACAACTATATTTCTTTGTCATGGCGAAGTATTATATATCGTTGTTCTGATATCTCGGTGAAGCTCCAATTCTGCAATTCTTCTTGCTGTGAAGTGCCCTCTAGAACCTCTTGTAACCTTACAGTATTAGCCCTTTTCTTTCTTAACTTCCCAGCCTTCTTCCCAGTGAGTTTCATCTCAGTAATTATTTTACCATTTTGATGTTTATCTTTTGTGGTCTTAGTTACTTTGCGCTGTGGAAAATCTTTCTTAGGGTTCCTTGATAATACTTCTTCTGTATCAAAATTAGGTAACTCAATCTTCTGTGGATCCTCAAGTGCTCTCTTAGCTTCGACATTGGAGGTACTAATATGAAATATCTGTGATTTGATCTTTTGTTCTTCAATCAAGTGCACAATTCTTTTGGTCATAAAGTCTTTTAACTTCTTCTTCTTCTGTTCCAAAACTTTCTCTTCTTCTCTTCGTCTGGCCTGTTCTCTATCAATCCAGGATTTTCCTATGAGCATGGTAAATAGGGTGTTGTCTTCAAAAAATTTAATGATCTCAAATTCTTCCTCTGTCGAAGTTCCATTGACAGTCATAGGTATCCGGGTGAGCCTTCCACATAGGTTTACTAGCTTTCCTCTGAAGAAACTTGTTCCTCCTAGGAAAGGGATCATAGCAGGCTTTCCTTTAGCTTCCCAAGTTCTTTCTGGAATAATGTTCACTTGCACTTTTTCATCAAGAGTACAGTCAATGTCAAAGTCCCCTATTCTTTCTTCGATTTGCTCCTTTTCTTTGAATATCTCTGATAGCCTGACATGTTAGTGGTCATTCAAGGTATCTTTCATCTATAGCAATATATTTGCTGATTCTTTCTGGGTTTCTTCTATAATCTTGGTCTCTTTATCTCCCTCAGGGTTTTCTTGTTCCATATTCATCTTCTCAAGCCTAGCAATCATTCTATGGAAATCCAATACTTCATGGTTCATAGCCTTATAATAGAGGCAACTAGGTCTTCTCCTAGGGCATTATTTAGCAATATGTCCCAATTGTCTGCAACTATAACAGAGAGTTAATCCTCTCTTTCGTTTAAATGTTCCACAACTTCTTCTGTACTGCGCACCAGGATCATGGTAGCTAGCTTGCAAAAAACTTTTCTAGGATCCTGCATCCACTTGTTACTCCAGACATTATTTCGATGCATAGGTATAGCATATCTATCACTATATTTATTAGATATCAAAATTTCTTTCATCTATTAATGCCCTAGTTTTGAAGCTAGGACATAATCTATCAAACATACCTCTTTTCTTGGCACAAAGCTTCATAGGTCAAACATAACACTATGCACTAGAGCAATAGTTCTATGCATAGAGCTTATTTCATGCAAAGCTTCTTCTTCTTCAGTTCCTAGCAATCACAGTTCCAAGTCTTGGCAACAGAACCATTTGTTGTCATAGTGGCAGACCCAGGGTTCAATTCTCAATACTGCACCAACAAAGCCCTAACTACCGACCCTTTTGGCAACACCTACGAAGCAGATGAAGTCTCACCTAAGGTAGAGGTAGGGGTGGTTGCAAGACTCAGGTGTCTGCAACGTTAGCTGGGGCACAGATCTATGATTATCTTTCTTACAGTGCACTTAGCATCAATTATTCCTTAACATACATTCATTAATATACTTCGTAGAAGGCACAGATAATTGCAGTGAATACTTATATGAAGAATGATTCAATACTTATCCATGAAAATATAGGTTAGATTCAACAGATCAAGCACTAAGCCTCTCATATATCTGATCTAATGTTCATTCATTCATCAACATCACAGAGCATAACTAGATCTACTTAATCACATCAAGCACTTGTCCAAGAAAGAGATAAATACATAAGAGTGAAGCATAAAACACTATACACACAGTTACAATGGTTCACCCGCACCTTGGGGCTACATCCACAAAGTCTTCTTTATATTATCTCGGTCAAGCAGTTACAACACAGAGCTATAATGACCCTTACTTTGCATAGGACAGAAGATCTGCACATCTCGCTAGATCTTTCTTCCTTTCTCTTCAACATTAGACTATAACAACCTGCACTTAGGTCTCCGATCTCATGCACAAAGCACTCTAAGATACATCTGATCACACAGATCCAATTACTAGCACTAAGCTTTCATTCATACATCACATAGATGTACTACTTTACTATCTCCTCCTTATCTTACTATCTACATTGCCTATTTATAGATTAAAAAATGGGCCTAAATGTGGGTAAACCCATGGGCCGACATCCCTTTCCCATTACATCAACCCAAAACCCTAAAATGGACCCCAAAATAGGTCTTGCATCCTTATTTTTTTCTTCGCATTGTGCTCCTTCCTTGGCAAGCTGTCGCAATCCCAAAAGTGGTCAAGTATGACTAAGTACTCTTAAACTTAGTCAAGGGCCAACAGGTGTTGTACCCTAAATTGAAGAAGGAGGATCTGGTGGAGTGTGCACATATCTCCTGTCTTCTGTGGAGTAGGATTTTGATGCTATGTGCTTGTAAGAAGCTTGAATGAAGATAATAAAGAAGAATAGTTGGTGGACGTAGCCCCAGTGTGGGGGTGAACCACGTACATGTTGTGCTGCTATGCTTTGTGCGATGTGTTGATGTGTTTATGTCTTTACTTGCTAAGTGCTTTGATATAGATAGATAGATCTGTTATGATTTTTGCTAACGATGTATATGGATGTTAGATATAACCTATGAAAATGTGCTTAGTGCTTGAATCTGCTAGATCTAATATACCTCTATATGATATGTGCTTAGATACATCAGATATGAATGAACGATGTGATGCTCTGTTTTATATGCAAAGTAGATAATTGTCAAATATTGATGAACTATCAGTGCTAAGTGCTTTGTTAAGTGTCATAATCACAGATATGTGTCCCAGCTAAGGTTGCAGACACCTGAGCCCTGCAACTACCCCTGCCTCTACCTTGGGTGTGACTTCATATGCTTCATAGGTATTTCCAAAAGGGCCGGTAGTTAGGGTTTTGTTGGTGCGTTGTTTTAAAATTGAACCCTGGGTCTGCCCCTGTCCCAACAAAAGGGATTAGTCATTTGTTGTTAGATATGATCCAAGAGGAAGGCCAATTAAGTATACTCATTTATAGGAAGAAGATGATATTGAATATCAAGAATATGATTTGACAGATGAGCCAGAAGATCATGGAGGGTCGACATATGAAGAAGATGAAGAAGATCATGATCCAGGTGTAACAAATAATATTGCAATTCTTGATGATGATGTCAATGAAAATATGCTCGAAAATGACATTCATGACGATGATGATATCATCAATCCTTTCAACATTGTTTCAGAATTGGATGATCATATAGATGTTGAGTTCGATGAAGAAGATCAAGATAGAGAATAAGGATGATTACACAGATGTTGAGGTTGGATTAGGTACGCGACTATATAATACTTTA
>JZKD02S0705384.1:480711-500208 GCA_000966675.3 Picea glauca | reverse complement strand
AAAGACTTCACAGATTGTGTTTCAATTTTTAGACAGATGTATCATATGTATTTAATTTAAACAAAAACAAACACCTAGCACCTTTTTTGAAAATAGGTTCGGACAGATGGAGTAAAGTGGCTCCTCTGAACCGAGAGGCAAATTTTGTATAAATACATCGCCAAAAGAAGAACACAAGGCTGGAATTTTTTGTGGACTGACTGTAAGAGAGTTTTTTGCATCAAAGGAGTTTATACAAGCAATTTGAAGATTCCCGATTCTGTCACAACTATGTTGCAAGTTTGTTTCGTCATGTTCTTTGTTTCTTTTCATTTTGCTCTACATAATTGACGTGTATCACCGTAATTTAGTACGACCACTACTATGGTGAAAGGTTTGCAAATTTTCCTTCTGTAATCATCTCTTGTCTTTCCTCTGCACCAACTATTAGCGGGTGTAAGACCAATTTACGTTTACAGGATTTTATGTTTATTTACACTAGGTCAATTATGTTTTCTTCTGTGTATATGTGATTTTTCCATTGACAGGAACTTCACATCATCCACAGCTTAATGTTTTCTCCCATTTTCCGTTATTTTCATCAGGAACAACATAGATACAGGAAAGGGCCTTCAATTTGCATTTTTATTTCGTTTGTTCATGCAAAGGTTTTTTCTTTATTTTTCGTCCGGATTAAAATAGCCTAAAAATTCCCTCATTTAAAACCATTTCCATATTGGAATCGTTCCTAAATGACTGTCCCTACAGTAAATCAACCTAACATTCAACTCGGGATATCTGATCAAACTAATATCGCGTTAAGTCTTTTCAGCACGACCTTTAAAACTGCTAGTACCCGGGAAGAATTAGAACGTTCATGGGCGGCCATTGAACAAGATATCACAACCCAGGAACAGTTGGAAGCCAGACAACATGAACGCATAAACCTTCATTAGCTTCCCACACCGAAGGTTAATGAAATCCTTTATCAACCATTACTATACTTTCGGATGCCTTGACACTGTACTTTAAGCCTTAGTACAGACTCAGGAACAACAGGAGTGACTTGTTATCTGATCTAGGATCTCTAGACCCTTGTGGCTTGAAGGTTATTAAGTTTGACATCACAGATGTTAGGCTTCACTTAACTTACCACATGGCCTTTCAAATCCATGTGGAGTACATGGAAATTAACATCAAATGCACTGTAATTGATGAAGGTGTTGCGACATCCGTGATGTCCCTAACCTGTTGGAAATCCATTGGCTCTATGACTCTATCCCAATCTATGACTATGTTGACTACTTTTGATGGGAGTTTGTTCCAACCCCATGGAATTATTCCCTTTTTTCTGGTCCAGTTAGGTGGAAAGAGAGTGGATGTTGATGTTGAGGTAGTTTATATGCCTCTTGACTATAATTTACTACTAGGGTGTAATTGGACTTATTCCATGACAATAGTCGTGTCATCCATTTCCCTCACTTTTTGTTTTTCTCATGAATGGAAAATAATGACGATTGATCAATTGTACTTTGCACATGTTAGTCCTAATGCATCACTTGGACCTTCGGTCCCTGTGATCAACAATTCTCAGCAGGAAAATGAGGATGTTGGTGTCAAAATGTATTCCTCTCTCATGGGTAGCTTTGATTTCGTGGCACCAATTCATTACATTCTTTCCATTTCCAATGAGCCTTTGTTGTCGATGAGGTCCATTCCTTTTCGTGATTCATATTTCAATGACCCTTGGACCCTACCTTACCTGACTATGTCGTGTGAAGGTCAGTCGCACATTGGGATGGAAATGCCACTGTTAGTGGAAGAGATTGTGTGTCGGTTTGTTCTTAACACTACTGTTGACCCAGATCCTTTCTCCTCGCAGACAAACAAGGAGGATCTTATTATCGAGCCTGTATGGGTCATCAAAAATTCTTGTTCACATGATTTACTTGAATATACTTTACCCTCATACAAAACCATATTAGAGGCGATTTATGGTCCCGATAGCCCTTGGGACGATATGCATCATCGCTCCTATTTCCTCCCAGAGCTTGTCAGGATCGAACAGGATGAATTTAGATCTACCTTAAGTGAGATGGTCGGTAACTCTGTGGTTCCACTAGATACACATGGTATTTATGCCGAAGGAAAAATGGAGAATATTTCACCTACCATTATGATTGACATCTCTCAAATTCCCGGAAAAGTTGAGAACGTATATATTGGTGCAGATTGTTCGCTTGGAGAAATTCATATCTACATCGATCTCTTAAAATAATTTCATGATGTATTTTCTTAGTCGTATGAAGAGATTCCAGGGATCAACCCCAACATTTTCAAACATGAGATCAAGACTTATCTAGATGCTACACCTGTTCGACAATGTCTTAGAGCTGTTAATCCTAGGAAGGCCCCTGCTATTAAGGAAGAGGTAGAGAATCTACTTAATGCTAGTTTCATCCACCCGGTTCTATTGGTTGAATGGGTTTCCAACCCCATTCTCATTAATAAAAAACAAGGAACCAACTACGTATGTATGGATTTTAAATACCTGAACAAGGATTGTCCTAAAGATAACTTCCTGGATCCTTTCATTGACCATATTCTTGATGAGTGTGGAGGAAGCAAAGTCTTTTCTTTTATGGACATATTTTTCAGGGTATAATCAAATTCAAATCAAACCCAAGAATCAGCACAAGATGACGTTTGTTTGTCCTTGGTGTACTTTTTCATACCAGAAAATGCCTTTCGACCTTAAAAATGCTGGAGCTACCTTCCAACATGCCATGATCTTTTATTTTCACGATCTCAAGCATATTGTCGAAGCTTACCTTGATGATCTCGCTGCTCACTCTCACAAGAGAGTAGATCACTCCACCCACCCTTGATTAGTATTTTAGATATGTAATTACTATCGCATATGTTTGAACCCTCACAATTGCATCTTTTGCATTGGTCTTGCAATCTTTTAGGATTATTAGTATCTGAGCATAGGATCATGGTATATCCTATGAAGGTCGAGGAAATACTTCAATTTCCTCCCCCACACAAAATTCAACAACATCAAGGTTTATAGGGGAAGGCTAACTTCTTGCATCAGTTCATAGTGAGTTATGCCAATTTATCTACGGGTTTCATGCATATTTTGAAGAAGGATACTCTGTTTATATGGGATGAGCAAGCCCATGAATCATTCTATGCTCTTAATAAATATTTGGTATCAGCACCTCTTCTAAAGTGTCTAGAATACAGTAAGGACTATTTGATTTATGTGACCGCATCCGAAGGGACAATTGGTATTGTTATGGTTCAGGAGGATGATAAGATCCATGAGCACATTGTCTATTATCTCAGTAGAAACTTAGTTGGTCCTGAACTTAAATACTCTCATGTAGAAAAACTAGCCTTGGTCATCGTACATGATTTTCAAAGATTACAACATTATATATTACATTGAAAAACTACCGTAGTTGCAGATATCAATCCATTTCAATACATACTCACCAGGCATATCATAGGGGGAAACACAATAAGTGGATTGTTATTTTGCAAGAATTTGATCTCGATTTTGCTTTGGCAAAGTCTAAAAAATTGCTATCTTTTGCCAAGTTGATATCAGACTTCCCTCGACTCGATGAGGAAATTGTTCATGATGATTTATTTGTGGATGAAAATATCTTCATCATCTCATATTCAGACCTCTAGTATGGAGACATTCAAATTTATCTTCAAACCTTGAAGTTATCCCAACATCTGTCGAGAGACAATCAACGATGTATACCTCATCTGGCTAAAAAATACCTTATCATCATAAATACTTTGTATCATCGAGGAGTAGATAATATTTTGTGTCGTTGCTTGAATCATGAGGAAGCTGAGTTGGTTATCAATGAATGTCACAATGGGGCTTGTGGTGGTCATTTATCCAGGCTTGTGACAACCCAAAAAATATTGCTAGTCGATTATTTTTGGCTGTCAATTTTTAATGATTGTGTTCAGGAAGTCAAGAAGTGTCACCCTTTCCAGGTGTTCACTTGGAAAATGCACTCGCATCCAACCTCTCTTCACCCAGTCATCGTCGTAAGTCCCTTCACCAAGCGGGGGGTAGATTTTATGGACTGTAACCCAACTTTGGATGGGGGGAATCATCATATCATTGTGGTCGTGGATTACTTCACTAAATGGGCAGAGGCCATGCCTATCATTAAATATGATGGTAAGACTGCAACATTCTTTGTATTCAACCAAATTATATCCTGGTTCAAAATCTTGAAAGAGATTTTCACTGATCATGAAGTCACTTTCAGAATGAAATGATGAAAGAGTTAGCATCAAAACTGGGGTTTAATCATGGTCATTCTTCCCCTTATTATCCCCAGGAAAATGGACAAGTAGAGGTGGTGAATAAATTTCTCAAGACAATCTTGCAAAAAATTGTTAGCCATAATAAGTATGATTGGCATCTGATGATTTACCTTGCACTTTGGGAATATCAAACCTTGGTAAAGACTTCCACTAGTTTTTCTCCTTTTCAGTTAGTACATGGTGTGGAGTCGATTATTTGGATTGAATGCAAAATTCCTTCCCTCAAGTTGGAAATTGAGCTCCTCCTTGACACATCCGATCTTGAAGAATGCCTTATTCACCTAGAGTGTCTCAATGAACAACATAGAGATGCCTCTATGAATATCAAAGAGAATAAATGACATGTTAAGCTTCAGTATGATAGGTTTGTCAGTCCTTGACAGTATGCTCAGGGTGACTTGCTTATCCTATATGACCAAGTCAAAGAACCATTGGGGGCAGGGAAGTTCAAACCATGTGGCATGATCCTTTTTATGAGATTTCCATTGGTGGAGGATTGAAGTGGTGGAGGCCCAACTGGAGATAATTAATTTCTCAGTTATGAATATGTGTCGTTACATAATTTTGTCACCTATATAATTTTGTTGATTATTTTAATAGAAATACTCTTTTCCCATCCAATTGATATCTTGCAAATATTTGAATTATTATTCCATGGGCATATATGTCATGAATGTTAATGTATTATGCTAACCTATATGATAACACTATATATCACTATATAATTGCATATATTGGTTGTTGAGGACAAGTTATAGGTATAAATATTTGAGTCACGTGCTCAACTATGGTCTTCATCAAACGTTTGGACAAGGTAGGTTCTTTGCCTTGTCTCGTTAGCATTTTATTTATATAACATACTTGGGATTAGAGCTTATTTCAGCATGTGATTTCATGTGTTGTGTTTTACTCCATTCCATACAAAGATTTTCCTTGTAACAAATGGTACATATTGATGAGGCATAATTTGACTTGTTATTGATACAGGATTTGTACATGCTTGGTACATTGTTAGAGGCACTTGTTGGTAATCTTGTTGGACATATTTGTAGTGATAATGGAACATGGTTTATGGTTGATGTGGAATAGATATATTGGTATTGGTGATGTTTTTGAGGTGTTAGGATGTGCATGGTTGATGTTGATGCAGGATCATCCCTCACGTCAAGCGAGCCAACGTGGAAGACAAAAGATAGTTTGAAGGCGTCCATCACAAATTTTTGAAATTTCCCTTGAAGTTGATGTGCCAAATATAAATGAGATCATTTAATGAAGGCACCTTGGTATAATGTAGTCAGACCTTGAGCGACCCGCTCTCATCTGAAGTAGATAGAGTCATTTACAGTAGTTAATGCAGGTAAGTAGGATTTTAATTCTAGATTAGACAGTTTTAGAAGAAAAGAGGGAAAATGGATATAGACACCCTCAGTGTGCATTGTAACATTATTCAGGAATAGTTAGAAGAATTTTGAGCATTCGAGAAGAGAAGCAGAGAGCTATGTGGAAACACCCATGTATAGTTATTTGGATTAATAGAAGAATTTGATTCAAGTTCATGGTGTGTGTTTGTTCTCTGTGCATGTGTGTTAATTGATATGCTCATGAGTATTTACTTCCTGTTATGCATTTGTTGTTATGTTGTGTATATGATTTCATGTGTTAAGATTGAATTCTAAAAGGAAGTGGAAGAAATGAGTTCCAATTGTTTCTCTATCTGATCAAGGATTCTTGCAAGGAGTGCAGTTGAAGTTGTCCACAAGGAGTGCGTTGATAGAAGGCTCAGATAGTTTAACTCTTGTTTTCATTCACCCAGAAGTGAATTTGGGTTATAGGAGCCATGCAAGGAGTGCGCAGGCTAAGGAGAGTCTCAGTCATGAAACTAAGTGAAGTATTGAAGGACTGCTACTGCAGGTGTGCACAGAGTCGAAGAGTTCTCAGATATTTTGAAATATCTGAAGATTTCCGTAAGAAGTACATGCAAGGACCCTCTTTGAAGTTGAAATTATGTAGAATCTCAGGAGGGACAAGTCTTTCAAGCTTGTCGAAGAGAAGCACTGGAATATTTTTGCTTTGGAGTGTTTAAAACAGGCGTTGCATAGTTGTACTGCAGGAAGACAAATTCCATGGAGGAATACTTGGTCATTATCAAGAAGAATCGCCAAAGGGAGGAAATCGACGATTGGGATCTTGTGGAGAGGATTTGTAAAAATCCTGTCAACCGTTGCATTTGCCAAAGAAGCAAGGAGGTTACGGCCACGTTTGGAGTTCAAGCTCCAGTAGTCGTGAATCGTAGGATCGTTGGTCAGTTATCTATCAGCCGTCGGATCAGACAGGAGCTGCACGAGTTTTACCATCGGGATTTGAAGTATCGGTAGTCCCGTGGTCGAATGTTTTTCGACATTTGAAACCCCGAAGTCCAAGGAAGATCTGGGTCATCTGTCAGTTGGACACGTGGCAGAGATCGATGCGTTAGGATTTCAGGAAATCAAAAGTCCCGTGGATAGGAGATCGGGGAAGTCCATAGGGAAAACCATGGCATAATCTGAGCCGTTCATTCGGGGAGATAGGTGTCAGGAATCCAAAGAGAGTCGGGATATTCAACATTGGGAAATTAGAGTTCCTGGGGACAAGAAATTTGAGACATCACAAGTCTCGAACCCTGGAGAAATCGGGACCATCCATCAGAGGGGATGCATGGAAGAAATCGACGCCATCGAGGAATGGCCCGACAAGGAGGACATCTATTGGTGTTTGGGTCATCGGGATATCGGGGATCCTGGTGAAAAAGTGTTTATGCATTTTGGAATCACGAACCGTGAAACCCCGACGAGGAGGAAGGTGCACCGTGTGGTCAGATGTCAGCATGTCAGAAAGAAGGGAAGCACCATTGTGGGAGCCAGCTGTCAGCAAACCAAAGAGTCAGGATTCGAGGAATCGGGAATCCCATGGGCAAGTGTTTTGCAGCATTTGAAACCTTGTAGCCCTGACAAGGGGTAAGACTACGGTCACGGGCAACGGTCATATGGGCCAGGAGCCTAGCAGGGGAGCTAACGCGTAAAGGGCGTGTCGAGATTCGAGGGATTGTGAATCCTGAGGGTGAGTGCATTTTGGCATTTGAAATGTCGAAACCCCGACGGGAGTTATGATTGCAGTCATATAGGAGCGGTCACATGGACCAGGAGCTTAGCCTGGAGGGCTAACGGGAATTTGAGTGCATTAGGATTTTGAGGTCAGAAACCCCAACAAGAAGAAATATAAGGCTATGGTCTTATAGAAAACGGTCGTGTGGACTAAAGACTTAGCTCGGGAGGCTAAGGTAGCAAAGGAGCGTATCGATGATGGGGGATCAGTAAAGCAAGTTGCTTGGACATCACAAGTGTCAAAATCCTAATAGAAGGAACCCCGATAACAAGAAAAGGCCAGCGTTGGTTTAGAATAAAGGCATACCTAGTGTTTAGTTGCTGTGGGTGGAAAATTTCCTGATAGGGAAATAGAAGAACCTTTCAGTTCTTCGAGCCGAGGAAGGAGGAGAGATCCTGTGAGCGGACGTGCCTAGCTGGTGTGCCTACGTCAAGTGGTATCAGAGCACAAGAAGGAGTCTTTGCTTTCTATAGCAGAGAAGGGAAGGAGAATTTCACCATGCCATCAAGGAGAAGGGATAGACAATCACCCGATCCAGAGGAGGAAAGGGAGATGCCCAGAGGTAGGGGTAGGCAAGTGCATAATCCAGACATGGAGAGAGAAGTGCGTAATCTTCGTGCGAGAATGGAGGACATGGAGACATCACAAAGGCACAAAGATGATGAAGGAGATATCAGTGAGTCCGAAAATGAAGATGATGCTAAACATGGAGGAGAAGAAATCCCAGTAGAAGATGCATCAAGTGAACGCTTACTTAAAGATGTTGCAAGAATGAGTACAAAGGTAAAAATGGACATTCCCTTTTATGAGGGAAATCTAGATGTAGAAGAGATTCTAGAATGGATTAGAGCTCTAGACACTTACTTCGACTATGAAGATGTCGAAGAAGACAAGAAAGTCAGGCATGCCATCATGAGATTAAAAGGACATGAAGCCTTGTGGTGGGATGAAATACAAGCTGACAGGCGTTGCCAAGGCAAGCAAAAAATTAAGAGTTGGGACAGGATGATTGCAAAGATGAAGGACAAATTCATTCCCAGGGACTATAAAATTTCTCTATTCAGGAGGATGCAGAACCTAAGATAGAAGTTGATGACAGTGAAGGAATATAATGAGGAATTTTACAGGTTGAAGATCAGGGCAGGTCATCGTGAAAGCAATGATGAGAAAGTGGCCAGGTATATGACTGGCCTGAGATATGAGATTCAAGATTAAATGAGAAAGGAAACCATTCAAATGGTGGAGGATTCTTATCAAATGGCTTTGAAAGCGAAAGAGAAGCTGGGTCGAAAGCAGAGTCAAAGAGGCCGAGGTAGAATTCATCCCAGAGGAAAAGCAGTTGCCCAGGAAAGAACCCAGAAGCCTTGGGACGACTGGAAGAAACCTCAGACTCAGATAGAGAGAGGTGGAATTTCACAGCGAGGGAAATACACAGAGAAAAGAGAACAACATACTGAGTAGAGAGGAGGATATGCTGATAATAATAGGTTTCCTCGTACCAGAGGTAGAGGAAGAGGAAGAGGTATAGTAATCACATGATTCACATGTGGAAATAATGGGCACAAGTCTTATGAGTGTCCAGAGAAAAAGAAAGAGGTTGGAGAGACTCACATCACCGAGGCACAGAGGCGAGATATTGAGGCAGAATACGCTGAAGGCAAAAGATTGTTGGTGATGCGAAAATTCCTTTTGACACCAGAGAAAGAAGTGGAAAGTTCAATCCAAAGGACCAGAATTTTCAGAACAACTTGCAAGACCAAGGGTTGGGCATGCAAGGTCATTGTGGACAGTGGTAGCATTGATAATCTCATTTCAACCAATATGGTAGAAAGGATGGAGCTGGATATGATTGATCATCCAAGTCCATATAAAGTTTCATGGCTACAAAAGGGACATCAAGTAAATGTAACCAAACAATGTTTAGTTGAATTTAAGATAGGAGGATATAATGATAAGATTTTACGTGATGTTATTCCTATGGATGTCTATCATTTATTGCTGGGTAGACCATGGAAATATGATAGAAATGTGATTCATGATGAGAGGATGAACACATACACCCTGGAAAAGAATGGGAGAACTCATATGTTGCATCCAATTGAGGATAAAGAGGTGAAGCCAGAAGTAAGAAATACAATACTTCTCATGAGTGGGATGGAAATTCTTACCAAGGTTAAGAAGAAGGAGGATCCACGATTCTTTGTGGTCAGAAAACTGAGAATTGTTCTAACTAGCACAAGAGTGGACGATTTTCCAGAAGAAGTTCAAGAACTATTGGAAGAGTACGATGATATAGTAGTGGACAAATTACCTCATTCATTGCCACCGATGAGAAGTGTGAGTCATCATATCGATCTCATACCAGGAGCCATTTTTCCAAACAAAGCCATGTACAGATTGATGTTGCAGGAGAATGAAGAGGTCAAAAGACAAGTCCAAGAGTTGGTGGACAAAGGTTTGGTCAGGGAAAGCTTGAGTCCATGTGTTGTTCTGACGATACTCAGTCCGAAGAAAGACAGAGGTTGGAGGATGTACATTGATTCAAGGGTGATTAACAAGATAACCATCAGGTATAGATTCCCATTTCCAAGAATGGATGATTTGATGGATTGCTTAAGTGGAGCAATTTTTTTTTCAAAAATTGATTTAAAGAGTGGATATCACCAGATCCGCATGAGAGAAGGTGATGAATGGAAAACAACATTTAATACAAATGAAGGTTTGTATGAATGGCTTGTTATGCCATTTGGCTTAACAAATGTGCCAAGTACCTTTATGAGGTTGATGAATGAAGTCCTGAAGGATTTCATCGGAAAATTTGTTATCATATATCTGGATGATATACTGATTTTCAGTAAAATGGAAGCTAAACATCTGAAGCATTTAGCCATTGTGATGAAGAGATTACAACAAGAGAAGTTGCTGATAAACATGAAAAAGTCCTCATTCATGAAGACATAACTCATTTATTTGGGATTTTTTATTTCGGCAAATGAGTTGAAGATGGATCCAGATAAGGTGGAAGTGATTAAGAATTGGCCATCACCGAGGAACCTATTTGAGGTGAGAAGCTTTCATGGATTGGCTAGTTTCTACCGAAAATTCATTAGGAATTTCAGTGGAATTAGTGCAGCAATGATGGATACAGTGAAGAAAAGACATAAATCTTTTCACTAGACTGAAGAGGCTGAGAAGAGTTTCAATTTGTTGAAATGGAAGATTACGGAACAACCAATTATGGTGTTGCTGGATTTTCAAAATACATTTCAGGTAAAATGTGATGCAAGCGGGTTTGCAATAGGAGTAGTCTTAAGTCAAGATGATAGACCAATTGCATATTTCAGTGAGAAGCTGAATGAAGCGAAGGTGAAATATTCCACATATGACAAGGATTTGTATGCCATCATCCAGGAATTGAAGAAATGGAGGCACTATTTGATTCCTAAAGAATTTGTTTTGTATAGTGATAACCATGCATTGCAGTTTGTGACTCAACAGGAAAATTTGAATCAGAGGCATGTTAAATGGGTTGAGTACATGCAAAATTTCACTTTTGTGATAAAACATATTTCTGGTACTGCTAACAAAGTTACTGATGCTTTGAGCAGGAAGTGTTTGTTGTTGTAGAAGTTCAAAGTCAAGACGTTAGGTTTTGATGATCTCAGGGACATGTATGCAGATGATCAGGATTTTAAAGAAGCGTACGGAGCAGCTGAGAACCCATTTCTTAGAGATAGAATCCAATGAATAGAGTACGTGACCCAGGAAGGATTGTTGTTAAAGGGAAATCAATTGTGTATTCCAAATTGCTCCATGAGGGAGAATCTGCTAAAGGAAAAACACAACAGAGGATTGGTTGGACACTTTGGTCATGATAAGACATTCGCAAAGCTGAGTGAGTCATACTTTTGTCTAGGGATGCGAGCAGAGGTCAAGAGGTTTGTAGACAGATGCAGAATTTGTCGGCATTCAAAGGGAAGGAAGCAGAATGCAGGTTTTTATCAACCATTGCCCATACCTGAGAAGTCGTGGGATGAAATTAGCATGGATTTCATATTGGGATTGCCAAGGATGAAAAGAGGATATGAATTGATCTTTGTGGTAGTGGATATATTTTCCAAGATGGCACATTTTATCCCATGTCAGAAAACCAGTGACATGACTCACATCGAGAACCTGTTTTTCAAAGAAGTCGTTCGACTTCACGGCTTACCAAGGGGTATTGTTTCGGACAGAGATACAAAGTTCTTAGGGAACTTTTGGAGGACATTATGGAAGAAGTTGGGGACTGAATTGTTGTTTAGTTCATCTTATCATCCTCAGACGGATGGACAGACAAAAGTGGTGAACATAAGTCTGGGAGACTTGCTGAGAAGCCTGGTGGCAGAGCACCGCAGCAGTTGGGACAATGTATTGCCACAGACAAAGTTTGCTTATAACGACTCAGTGAATTGGAGCATAGGCCAAAGTCCATTCTGGATTGTATATGGCACGCAACTGAGAGGATTTTCTGAATTGAGAGGTTCGGGACAGACTGCTACTAGGAGCGCTAGTGTAGAAGAATTTGCGGAGGCAATGAAAGATCTTCACAGCCAGGTGAAGGAGCAACTACAGAATTCAAGTCAGGAGTATAAGCGGAGAGCAGATCAGCATCGAAGACAACTTCAATTTGAGTTTGGTGACTTGATTCTAGTGCACTTGAGAAGAGAAAGGTTCCCAAGGGGAACATACAATAAATTGAAGATGAAGAAAATTGAACCATGCAAGGTCTTGAACAAAATTGGAGAGAATTCTTATGAGATTGAATTACCCGATGGAATCGAAATTTCTTCGATATTCAATGTCTCAGATTTGTACCCATACAAAGCTGAGGAAACATGAAAAAGTGGTGAACAACCAGAGGTTCAGTAGCAGAAGCAGATGCCAGTTGTAGATAAGACACAGATGGAGCAAATACTGGATAAACGAGTGGGTAAGAAGACCAGAAGGAAAGAATATTTTGAATATTTGGTAAAGTGGAAGGGCCACCTAGTTGAAGATGCCAGCTGGGAGACTGAAGCATGGGCAGACCACGTAGGAGCTCATGGACAAGATCCCATGAAAGTTTTCAAGCGAGGGACTATGATGCAGGAGCATCCCTCATGTCAAGCGAGCCAGCGCGGAAGACAAAAGACAACTGGAAGGCGTCCAACACAAATTTTTGAAATTTCCCTTGAAGTTGATGCGCTAAATATAAATGAGATCATTTAATGAAGGCGCCTTGGTATAATGTAATCATACCTTGAGCACCCCGCTCTCGTCTGAAGTAGATGGAGGCATTTATAGTAGTTAATGCAGGTAGATAGGATTTTAATTCTAGATTAGACAGTTTTAGAAGAAAAGAGGGAAAATGGATATAGACACCCTCAGTGTGCATTGTAACATTATTCAGGAATAGTTAGAAGAATTATGAGCATTCGAGAAGAGAAGTAGAGAGTTGTGTGGAAACACCCATGTATAGTTATTTGGATTAATAGAAGAAGTTTATTCAAGTTCATGGCGTGTGTTTGTTCTCTATGCATGTGTGTTAATTGATATGCTCATGAGTATTTACTTCCTGTTATGCATTTGTTATTATGCTGTGTATATGATTTCATGTGTTAAGATTGAAGTCTGAAAGGAAGTGGAAGAAATGAGTTCCAATTGTTTCCCTATCTGAGCAAGGATTCCTGCAAGGAGTGCAATTGAAGTCGTCCACAAGGAGTGCATTGACAGAAGGCTCAGATAGTTTAACTCTTGTTCTCATTCACCCACAAGTGAATTTGGGTTATAGGAGATGTGCAAGGAGTGCGCAGGCTAAGGAGAGTCTCAGTCATGAAACTGAGCGAAGTATTGAAGGATTGTTGCTGCAGGTGTGCGCAGAGTTGAATAGTTCTCAAATATTTTGAAATATCTAAAGATTGTCATAAGAAGTACATGCAAGGACCCTCTTTGAAGTTGAAATTATGTAGAAGCTCAGGAGGGATAAGGATTTCAATCTTGTCGAAGAGAAGCACTGTAAGATTCATGTTGTGGAGTGTTTAAAACAGGCGTTGCATAGTTGTACCACAGGAAGAAAAATTCCATGGAGGAATACTTGGTCATTCTCAAGAAGAATTGCTAAAGGGAGGAAATCGATGGTCGGGATCTTGTGGAGAGAATTTGTAAAAATCCCATCAACCGTTGGATCTACCAAAGAATCAAGGATATTACAGCCATGTTCAGAGTTCAATATCTAAGAGTCATGAATCGTAGCATCATTGGTCAGTTTTTTGTCAGTCGTCGGATCAGACAGGAGATGCACGAGGTTTACCATCGAGATTCGAAGGATCGGTAGTCCTGTGGTCGAATGTTTTTCGACATTTGAAACCCCAAAGTCTCAGGAAGATCTAGGTCGTTCGTTAGTTTGACATGTGGTGGAGATCGAGGCATCAAGAGTCCTGGAAATTAGAAGTCCCGTGGATAGGAGATCAGGGAAGTCCATAGTGAAAACCCTGGTATAATCTGA
Organism: Picea glauca; assembly: GCA_000966675.3. Lineage (NCBI taxonomy): Eukaryota > Viridiplantae > Streptophyta > Pinopsida > Pinales > Pinaceae > Picea > Picea glauca. Next base: position 486,197 of record JZKD02S0705384.1, on the reverse strand, counting down.
GCCATCCATTCGGGAAGACAGGTGTCAGGAATCCGAAGAGAGTCGGGATATTCAGCATCGGGAAATCAGAGTTCCTGAGGACAAGAAAGTTGAGACATCACAAGTCTCGAAACCCCGGAGAAATCGGGACCCTCCATCAGAGGGGACGCGTGGAAGAAATCGACGCCATCGGGGAAATTATTGACAGGGAGGACATCTATCGGTGTTCAGGTCATTGGGATATCGGGGATCCTGGTGACAAAGTGTTTACGCATTTTGGAATCATGAACCAAAAAACCCCGACGAGGAGGAAGGTGCACCGTGTGGCCAGCTGTCAGCACGTCGAAAAGAAGGGAAGCACCATTGTGGGAGCCAACTATCAGCAAACTGGAGAGTCGGGATTCGAGGAATTAGGAATCTCGTGGGAAAGTGTTTTGCAGCATTTGAAACCCCGTAGCCCCAATGAGGGATAAGACTACGGTCACGGGCAATGGTCATATGGGCCAGGAGCCTAGCAAGGGAGCTAATGTGTAAAGGGCGCGTCGGGATTCAAGGGATTGCGAATCCTGAGGGTGAGTGCATTTTGGCATTTGAAATCCCGAAACCCTGATGAGATTTATGACTGCGGTCATATAGGAGTGGTCACGTGGACTAGGATCTTAGCCTGGAGGGATAACGAGAATTTGAGTGAATCGGGATTTTGAGGTCAGAAACCCCGACAAGAAGAAATATAAGGCTGTGGTATTATAGAAAATGGTCGTGTGGACTAAAGACTTAGCCTAGGAGGCTAAGGTAGAAAAGGAGCATATCGAGGATAGGGGATCGGTAAAGAAAGTTGCTTGGACATCACAAGTGTCAAAATCCCGATAGGAGGAACCCCGATAACAATTAAAGGCCAGCGTTGGTTTAGAATAAAGGGAGACCCATTATTTAGTTGTTGTGGGTGGAAAATTTCCCGATAGGGAAATAGAATAACCTTTCAGTTCTTCGGGCCGAGGAAGGAGGAGAGATCATATGAGCGGACGTGCCTAGTGGGTGCGCCTACGTCAGATGCACTTGTGATGGTATAGGTTGTAATAGTTGTTGATGTACATGATTGGTTGAGTGATATTATTGTGATATTGGGTATGAGATCTATGTTATCAGATCAGATATATTGAGGAGAGTATTGGTACATATTGTTGGTGTATTTGTATATGTTGGTATAGGTTATTGGTATAGGTTTATTACAGGTTATTGGTATAGATTGGTATAGGTTGTTGGGACAGGTTGTGACAAGTTATTGGCACATATTGGTATGGGTTTACAATCGTATATCTCACAATGACAATGTGGCAGTGATTTCATTATTTATTTGACACTTATATTTCAAGGCGATTGGATGGGGCAAGGAAAGGGGGTTGTATCCTCCTTCTGGTTGATGTCACGGAATCAGGGAGTTGGAGCCTGAGAACTAGGTGGTTGGAGCCAGAGAACTAGGGAATTGGAGCTTCCTTCAAGTTGTAGTCTAAGAATTAGGGGGTTGGAGCCTCCTTCTGGTTGGAGCCAGAGAATTGGGTGGTTTTAGCCACCTTCCAGTTGGATCCAAAGAACATAGGGGGTTTGTTGGTTTATTGTTTCCCTTCTTATGTTGTCTAAGTTATTGACCCAGGGTTCATGTCATTCAAGGTTCCAACAAAGCCTCTAAAACTATCATCCCTCTTGGTAAACTAGAATGCAACACACCACCTAGAAGGTACTGTGCAGTCTCACCCAAGATAGCTTTAAATGGGTGGCTGTAAGACTCAGGTGTTTACAACCTAGGAAATAGTAGGGGATAAAGGGTTCCTTGAGAAAATCTAGGTACCATGAGTTGTAAGGTAAACTACTTATTTCTTGCAGTCACATACGCATATCCCACAGTTCAATTCCAACAAAGTATAAACACATTCATAACAATGTATTAAATCATTCATCAAGATTAACCATTAATTTTTGAAAGAAGGAAGAGACATGCATACATTCAACATATTACATGAGTATTACCATGGTTCACCCCCTCCTGGGCTACGTCCACAAAGATTTGGCTCTTGGCTGTTTTATTATGGAAGTTCTATATTCCTAGTGCCACGCACTTACAATTCTCCAAAAAACTGGGTAAGATCTATGTGAGGTGAATTAGATCGTGCCAAGCTCTACAGCCTGTGGTCTAATCCTTAGATCTACCTTCCCTCATATCTTCCTTTATCAACAGCTTACAAAATCGGTTCATACAACTAAAATAACAACAAAGCCTAACCCTCAACAACAACAATCATAACAACAACCATCATAATAACAATAATCAACCCTATATGATACTTTCGTATCTATATTTATACATTTTGGGCTCTTCGGCGTTTTACAGAATATTATCAAAACCCTAACCCTTCTTATGTTAGGTATTTCTCCCATGTGCATGTTGTTTTTCCTCCAAATGTCACTTTCCTTTGTGCACACTTTCTTCCATGCACGTGTGTTGTTCTTTTGCCAGTTATTACTTCAATTTGTTGCATGCTTTTTTTCCCACGATTGTTCTTTTTTCCCCTTCGTCTTGATGCCATCATGCCCCCAACACTGACATCTGACTCATCCCAAGTCACCTAATTTCTCTGTGCTTCCTCAATCTCCTTGGTGATCATCTGGAACTATTCTTGAAACTCTACTGCTTTTGTCAGTGCCTGTGCTATTTTCTCCTTAATGGTGTTGACTGTCTGAGCTGCCACTTCCTCGATCATCAGTCTTGTGCATTCTAGTTGAGTCTGTGCTATATGTTTTATGGCTTCTTTTGCCTGCACAAGTACTTCTACTACCCATTCTTGCAATGGTTCTATTTGAGACTGATGCTCCTATTTATGTTTTTGTGCAGTGATAAGTTATGCCTATATATTCTTCAACTCTTGTGTTCCCTTGACCTATTCTAGGATTGGTATGGTATTCTATCGCTTCTTGAGTTCTTGGATCGTTGCATTGATAATCTCCTCTTCCTTGTCCCAGTGTTGGACTTGTGGATCCTCTTCCATCCTTTTCCAAAGTTGCATTTCTTTATCCAACAAGTTGGCTGCCATGCTGACCTATTTTTCTAGCTCCTGCAGTTGCATTATTTCATCCTTCTTCCTTTGCTCCTTCACTGTTGGTGGATTTTTCGGTCTAATATATCTTCGGAGAGTCTTGATCTCCTTCTGATAATGATCAATTTCCTATGCAATCTGGTCGATATTTTCTGTGGCTGGGAGTTCATTTCCTTGTGCAGTAGTTGGAAGTTTCCCAAAACTTTCTTCCACTCTGCATTCTAGCTGATTTCTGTGTTCTTTCTCCTCCTGAGTTTCAGATTTGGCCTGTGCACAAACTGTTTCCAGTGCTTCCCACTTCCTTGTTTCTTGTTGTAGCTCGACTAATCTTTTATGTGCTCACGATTGCATCTCATGTTCGACACTAACCTGTAGTTTGTATAATTCTCTTAATGGAATCTGTGTCAAGACCAATTGGATATGATCCAAATCCTTTAGTGGTGTCTGTACCACAATTTCATCCATTCTTAGCATGCTAGGCTCTATATAGACAGTGGAATGTGTGTGTCGCATCGAAAGAACTGGTTCGTGTTCTTCTACCTCCACCCTTTCTGTGGTTTGTGTGGTCGATGGATCTATGCCTCTACTACTACTTGTGATCTAGGCTTCCCCGAATTTCTTAGGGAGATTCCCCATTTATGTCAGTTCCTTTTGTAGTTTATCCCTATGGTGCGTGACATGATCAAAATCCTCTGTGAGGTAGTCTTGGACCATTCTAGCAATCATCTCTCCATCATCCTCCATGATTGTATATTCTGGTGGTGGTTGTTGTGCCTTCGTTTTCTTGCACGCACCTGCTTCTTGTACCGCTAGTCTCTTAGTTCCCCTTGGTTCCTATGTGATGGGGTTCGATGTGGTTTCTTGTGCTCCCTCAGTTGGTTTCCACTGTCCATTGGTCGACTGAGTGGTTTCTGTCCTCCCCTTCTCGGTCCCTAGCTACTCTGACCCATTGTCTTCCTCAGTCAACTTGGTTTGGCCCATTCTTCATTTCTTGGGTACTGGGATTTGTGGAGGCTGTGCTTCTGCTTGCGCAACCCCTCCTTCTACTATTTTTCCTGGTACTTCTCTGGGTATGGTTGGAATCCTCCATTCATCAGGCCATTTGCTGATGATCATGTCGATATCTCCCTCAGTGACGCAGTAGCACATTTGTAGCCACTGTTTATCTAGATCCTGCCTTGGTTGTATCCACATGGCTTGTCACCTAGCCCAGAAATTGGTGATGCCCCCGTATCGTGTGATAGCCTCTAGTGTTATTCTCCATGCTCTATTGATGGCTTCCTGTATCTCTTGTAGGTAAGCTTTGAATACGATTCCATTCTCCCTCTTATGCTTGGCTAGTGCCATGGATCTTAGGATGTGATATCTTGCTTCTCCTGGCTGTGGTGTGGTACAAAAGATGACATGCTCTGGTTCTCACCATCCCATGAAATCTATGAGAGTGATCAACCATGAGTAATGAAATTTTGTACCTATGTCCTGCATGTCTTTGCAGACTACTTGGAATAAGTTTGATAGGTATGTTGCCCAGTTCATGGAGGTTCCCTCTGTGCACTGAGCTACAACAACAATGACTCTTGTCGGTACTTCGTCTTTGTGGCATTTTCTTAGCAGTTTGCAGGCTAAGATATTTTCGCCCAATTTCATTGCGGCATTGTTGATCCATTTGATTATAATGCCTCTTTTTTTTTTAATGTCTAGTGGAATCAACAACTAGTTGGGCACGTGTTCGTGTTACACGTGGCCGTGTTATCCAAATGCTACCACTATAACCTCCAGGTGTGCCCACGATGCCCCTTATGTGGCACACATTATAGGTCGAGGGGAATTGAACTCAAAACCTCATGGAACTTCATTTTCATGGCACTTTCCAATTGAGCTACCCCCCCGAGGGCTTGATTATAATGCCTCTTGTTCCCTTGTCGGTGCCATATTTATTTTTCATCTCTTCTACCAATGTTTTTTCCTTGGACTTATCATCCATAATCAGTGTGGGATCCATACCCCCAATGTGTAGGCCTGTTATCTGCATGAGAAGTTTGACCGTTATGGGGACGGGTTTGTCCAGCCATACATCCCCTCCATGCGTAACTGCTAACAGTTGCTTGATGCATGCGGATGCATATTATCCTCTTATAAAAGTGTGGTATCTTCAACAATCCTATAATTTCTATTCTGTCCAGTCTGGTTTCCCACTGGTGTGGCTGAGTGTCAGGGTCCTAGTCCACACATAGGTAGCGAAATATATTCAGATGTAATAAAGGTCAATATTAATAAGGCCTTTCAATAAAATAGAATAAGGAGGATGTAAGAAGACCTAATAGAAGCTTCCGCTTATAGAAGGATCTTCCTCTAGATGCTTCTCTTGATAGACATATTTAGTATAAATAAGGGTCGAGGGTATGAAAACCCTAGCTT
>JZKD02S0705384.1:449072-480626 GCA_000966675.3 Picea glauca | reverse complement strand
TAGAAGGATCTTCCTCTAGATGCTTCTCTTGATAGACATATTTAGTATAAATAAGGGTCGAGGGTATGAAAACCCTAGCTTGGAAATTATTGTAACAGAGCGCTACTTGACTGGAGGTTTCCCCCTCGAAGAGGCATATGAACATTTCTTTCTGAACCAAAGTGTTATTTCTGTTGTTGTTCTTATATCATTTATGTGTTATTGTGGAGATTATGCTGGTTATATTACTATTATTCTACCATTTCTAGCATTTTAATTCTGTTCTACATACTTTTTATATCTGGTATATTACAAGGGGTATCAGAGCACTTTCCTTGGCAGAAATTGTGGGAATTTTTTTCAGGGTAGAGACGTATTTCGACGTCTTTAAGCCACAAAGATATGTTGTTATGTGCATAATACCACAGTTGAGGGATTCATACAAACAGGAAATACAAGTGGTTCTTAAGTGCACATCTGTTGGCCACCCTTGTAAACCTTATTGGTACCCCTTCGAGTGGTAGTGCATCAGACAATACATGTGTAAGGATCAGCCTAGATTTCTTGAATCCCTCTTTAGATAAACCAATCGGTCGCCTAATTGCTATAGTGCTACTGAGAACAACACTCGGGAAGATACTTGTTGTTGGGAAAATCTCCCTACGGACTAGCAAATAGAGTTCAAACTTTGCATGCAGATATGACCGAAGAGAAACTAATTTTTACCTTCATCCCTAGATTTAAATCCCCTTTTCTTAGTAAATGCATGCCAAGATCAACCTACCTCGTTCCTGACGTTTGATGTCGATCCTCCATCGTACTTTATTACTTGTTCGCAATACTCCTTCCAAAGATGACTTGCATTCAAGACAAGCAACAACTATGCATGCATACTACTTATATACTAATGGGTTAGAAATCCAAACATATATTAATCAAACTATAAAAATTTCATGAATTGGGATAGGAAAATCATTTTCTTTATTACTTTGAATGAGTCAACTTACAAAAGTTGAGACCAGCCACCACTCCACGAACCTGATCCTGGGCTCCTCTTCTTCTATCCTCCAACTTCTTTGCTTTGAATATCCTTTGGCACAAGGATAGGCTAAAGGGTTGGGACAATGGGAATACATAAATTGGTAGAGTTTCTTTGCTATCTTTTTCTTCTTTTCAAATGGGACCCCTACCCCTTCTTTTATAGTCTAGAAGGAGCTAGGTATTTGGAAGAACTCTCGGCCATGCATGGTCGGGAGTTTCAGTTAACTCACCCATAGCTTTTGTGTTCCATCAACAACTTTCCTTTTTTCATGCTTATGTCGGTCCACGCAGGTTGTTTTGGGTCGGCTAGCATGTACATGCGTGCAATAATGGAGTAGGGAACGTGGGCCTTTATAAAAGAGGATTTTCAAGGAGTTGTTCAACAGTGCTTTGGTAAAGAAGGGATATGAGTTGGCCTGATGCCAGGTAAGAATGTGTGGTGCAATTTAGGGTTATAATAGATGCCCCCTAATTTGTAAGGTCAGAAGAGAATCTGATGGCTTAAATACATTACCGATCTTTACTGATGTGCCGAACGATTGAGCCCACGGATCAGGAACCAGTAGGTGCCATCTACAAAATAACAAATGTCTCACTAAGGCGGGCATACCCATGCTTGGGATAAAATAGAACCATGGCTACCAATCAAATACATTGTAGATCCATGTCAAATAACTATAAAGAGTAGTCGTGAACAATACACAGCGGAGCTACATCTCGAAATCAGAAAGATATACATATAGAGTATCCATATTCCAGAAGCTGATTCAGCCTGATGGATGGAGATGAGATCTTCAGAGCTCGAGCAACAATGTAAAAATCTTCAAAACACAGGTAGGAGTGTAATATGAGTGTACGACTGCACTACCCATAGGTCTTCCACAGCTCGTCAGTCATGGACTTGATAATATTGATGATCAAACTGAAGGCTTCAGTGAGTTCGAACAAGGACTTGATTGGATGTTCAGGATGGCCAGGTATGAGGACAAGAGACATATTGTAGAGGGGTCGACTCAGTATTGGAACAAACTTCCCTTGGATAATAGCACGAAAAATGATGAGACTCAGGCAGCATGGCATTAATCATAAGTCTACGAAGCAGGAGGCAACATAAACTCTCCATATGTTTGGAAGGATAACCAAATGGTGGAGGACACAAATCTATATAGAGAGAAAATATTCCTAAGGTCGTACTACATCCCATAGTCTGATGAACAAACAGACATATATGATTTAGCCAAGGGCAACTCATTATGCTGCCAATAAAGAAAATACTTTTCCCTTCCTCTTTTTGGGGTATATTTGATTTTTTTGTTCTTTTCAATAATTTTGGAGAAAGAATAAAGGAATATTATGTTACAAAGGAGGGTCTGAAAAGGGCTTAAAAGTGACAACAAGAGGCCAAAAAGTCTATAAATAGAAGCTGGTAGCTTATTATCACCATTGCTGATTTGGGAATTGACTCTAGAGCCAAAAGACCCCCTTTGATAAAAACGGTGATTCTGGGAGCTACAGTGGATGAAATGAAATTCCACTTGGACCAAGTAAGTACAAACTCGCCTATATAGCTATTCAATTCTTTATTTTTTATTTTCGTTTCATATTTTGGGTGGGTGTTGACCTTTAAAAGGTCGACAGAGTAAAACATGTCTGCGTGTACATGTGACTGTCACTTAGACAACATGCATGGACCCCCCCTTTATAGACAAAAGAACCAAATAGCACTCACTCACCCTCCTGAACTTTGTTGTGTTGGCAGGATGTATGTCTACTAGAGGGAAAAGGAGCATGAAGAATTTAGTGAGTTGGTTGCGGGAGATCTAAATGTCATGGCCGCGTTGATGCAGTGTGGTTTACTAAATTTCTTCTTGTGTCCATTTATGCGAGAACAACTGAGGCTACTGAATGTCTTGGTTGACTATTGGCACCCTGATGCAGAGGCCTTCATGCTAGAGGGGAAATCACTAGTGCCCACCACCGAGGATATCTATCTTTTGACTGGCCTCTCAAGGAGAGGGGAACTAGTCAAGTTCAGGACGTTTCTAGCGGGGCTGCATAACATAGTGGAACTGATAGCCCTACACTGTGAGGCTGGGACAAACTGTTTGAGTTCCCAGGTGCCCATAAGTAATATTAATAACTTATCGCTACAAGTGATATTATTTCTTATTGGGCGGATTACCAGTTCAACAACCTTGTATCAGGCGTCCCACGCACAGATGAACTGTGTTATCTAGTGCTTGAATGCACAAATTTTTTACTGGAGTACCACACTACTAGAGTGTATGAAGAGGCAATGGATAGATTTTCGTCAATGCACACAGAGGAACTTCGGGTTCAGGACGATTTTGTGTTCATTCTTTTTTGAGAGAGTTCCGAGCTTTAGTCCTCAGGAAGTGGTATGAGGACATCAAACCTCTTTTCCTGTTGTATGTAGATGGGCAGTATTACTATCGCGACAGGGTGGTGGAAGGACCAATGAGTCTTTTGATGATGAGTTTTTTGCATGGATGTCACGACAGATCCTTGTGATCGAGGATTACCCATATGCAGGGATAGAATTTTCTAGAGATCCTAAGATACCTGAGCCTCCTGGTGAGGAGTAAGGGGAGATGGGTAAGTCTCCACCTTTGTAGTTATTTTGTTGTATATCTAATTTTAATGTCGTTTTTGTTATATATATCATTTTTTTTTATATGCCAGTGTATTTGACGGATATATGTTTGTTGCGTGCAGATGTGGGACCAGTGCGACCTGTTGATTATGCATGGAATATGCATCATCCTCGGCCAGAAGCCATAGCTGCCACTGCTGGGGGACCAGAAGTAGCAGGAAACCTCCCAGTCAGGGAGGCTGAGAAGGTACTTAGATGAGTTGAGTGGAACTTTACTGCACTCACTCGCACAATCTCGATGGAAAAGATTGAGGACCTGCCACCATCCATGCAGCCTCATATAGTGGGGGCACCTCGGACGTGGGTCCGATTGTTTAGGCATTTAGCCCATGTTGTGGACCAGTATAACAGGGCCCATAGGCCCTAAACCTATTTAGACTTTTTACGTGCCATGAACACTACTTGTATATATTTTTTGAGGGCATAAGCCTTGTGACGCATTATTGGTCCTATTTTTGAGGCACTTGCATCCATCTATGTACTCTGGTTACTTTATGATATTATATATGGTTTTTTTTTTATATTTTGTGTGTTATGGATTACGTTTGCAAAAATGTATTTACTTGCTTATGTCAATGTTCTTTCATATGTGTGCAAGATGCCAATCTAAAATTTGATTAGCTAGAATATCTGTAATTTGGTTTAATCTCCTAGGAACATGAAAACATGTAATATAATCAAAGCTTCATTCTAAGAGATGTACCCTAAGGAATCATCGGTGTAAATTTGGATCATGAACCCGATATACTTTGTTTAACTGAGACACAACCAATTAAGCATCAAGATAGACCCAAAGATGAGCGATACCCAATGACAAAGCGTCACGAAGAAACTCAATAACTGCACTGTACTCGGTGACATTATTTGTGGTGTCACCTAAGCATATACCTCCAGATGATAACAACTGGCCCTAAGGTGTAAAGATTACCCAAGCTGCAGAAGCAAGCCTCCAAGTGTGTCGACTAGCATCGTCTACATAGCCAACGAACACCTCGGAATCACTTGACATTTTCCATATTGACGAAAGATAACATCAATGACACGTCCATAACATTTAAAAGAAACAAAAAAGTAATACTACAAAGACTATACATATGTTACAAAAAGTTACCCATAGTGACCTTCCTATGAGTAATACATCTTGAGGTAGAGCCCATTTCTAGGCTCCGCCAAAGCATTCCCTTCAAAATCAACTAGATGATAAGCACCCTTTTTTAATACCTCTTTTATGATGAAAGGTCCAAACCACATGGGTTTGAATTTTCCTGCCCCCAGGGGGTCCTTATCTTGGTCATAGACCAGAACAAGGTTGCCTTTAGAGAAAATCCAAGGAAGAACGAACCTATCATACTGACACTTGACCTTATGTTTGTGAGCTTCGTTGGCCAAGGCCACATCACGATGCTTCTCATTGAGCTGCTCAAGGTATACTAACTATTCTTCAAGTGTAGAAGTGTCTGACAATAATTGTACTTCCAATTTTAGAGATGGGATCTAACATTCGATGGGAAAGACTACCTCCAGCCCATAAACGAGTTGAAAAGGTGAGAAAATAGTTGTAGTCTTAACAGATGTTCGGTAAGCCCATAATGTCGAGTATAACATCAAATGCCAATTTGACTTGGCTGAGTTGATAGTTCACTGTAGAATAGTCTTAAGAGTTTTGTTTACAGCTTCCACCTGCCCATTGGCTTGGGGGTATTAGGGTGATGAATGCTCTTTCCGTAACCCAAGCTTTGATGTTAATTCGGTCATCATTTGGTTCTGAAAGTGACTGCCATGGTCAGTAACAATCTCTCTCCAGACGTCGAACCTTGCTATGATCTGGTTGAATAAAAAGAGAGTTGTAGTCTCTCCATCATATTTAAATGTTGGCATAACTTTGACCCACTTAGTGAATTAGTCTACAACTACGATGATATAGCGGTTCCCCCTTCCAGAAGGGGGGTTGCAAGTAGTGTAATAAATCCCCCACTTGGTGAAGGGACCAACTGTGATGACAAGAAACATGGGAGATGGATGTGCCCTCATTTTCTGAGAGAAGATTTGGCATGGATGGCACTTCTTGAGCGATTATATACAATCTTTGATAAGTGTAAGCTAGAAGTAACCTACTTGTAGAATATTTTGGGTTGTTTCCAACCTAGACAAATGATCACCAAAAGCTTCGGCATGGCAATCGTTAAGCACGATAATTGTCTCCTCATAAGTGAGACATCGACATAAGATGTAGTCTACACCTCTCCGATACAACATATCATCGAGTATGAGATAATTCTTAGCCTGATGGTGTATACGCCGATGCTCATCATGAGAAAAAGAAGTGAGGAACTTCAAATTCTAGAGATAGATAAGTATATCTCCATACTAGGGATTTGAAGATGTGATAAAAAACATATTTCCCTGGATAGGCAATTCTTCAGGCACAACGTCACCTGACTCAACCGAAAGTTCTGAAATAAGCTCTGCAAAGACCAATGACTTCTTGGAATTTGCTGAAACAGAGTCTAAGTCAAACTCTTGGAGGATGACTATCCATCTACTGATTTTTCGTCCTATTACCCATCGTGTCAACATGTATTGGAATGGATTCATGACAACAATGACGGTGGTATTAAGAAACATAACATAATGACGAAACCGTTGAACAAGATGAACTGTTGCCAATGCAAGTTTTTAGATATAAGAATAATTGAGTTCTGGTCCTACGAGGCCTCGACTCAAGTAATAGATCATGTATTCTAAGAAAAAATCATCTTCCTGAACTAAAACCATGCCAATGGTTGACTCTGCTGCAACTAGATATAATAAGAAATATTTTTGATAGTTAGGTGGTCGAAGCAGAGGGGTAGTTGTGAGGGCATGTTTTAATGCGTCAAAAGAGCATTGAGTGGCATCATCCCAGTAAAAAGGAATGTATTTTTTCAGTAAGCGCATAAATCCCTTGGTGATTTAGGCATAGTTGGCGATGAAGCATCATAAAAAGTTCATCTTGCCTTGTAGACTTTGAAGTTGAAGGATTGTGCGTGGGGGGGGGCAACTGGATTATTCCCTCCACCTTGAGAGGATCAACCATGATCCCTGTTGTTGATACGATGAAACCTAAAAAATGTCCTGACGTTACACAGAAGCTGCACTTGTTTGTATTCAAGTGAATCCGAAAGTAACGACAACGTTCAAAGATCAGTCTAAGGTGTGTGGGATGATCCGTTCTCTTGTGAGATCGCAATGTTAAATCATCTAGATAGGCCTCGACTATATGCTTGAGATCGTGAAAAGAAAAATACATGGCCCGCTGGAAGGTGGCTCCAATGTTTTTAAGACCAAAAGGCATTTTACGATACGCGAATGTACCCCAAGGAAAATTGAATGCCATTTTGTGTTGGTCTTCGGGTTTGATTTGGATTTGATTATATCTCGAAAAACCATTCATGAAAGAAAAGGCTTCGCAACCAGCACATTCATCAATGATCTGGTCGATGAATGGTGTTGGAAAATTATCTTTGGGACATGCCTTGTTCAAATCATGGAAGTCGGTACATACACAAATCGTGCCTTGTTTTTTATTGACTGGCACAGGATTTGACACCCATTGAGTCAAATGAATAGGATAGATAAAACCTGCCTTTAGCAATTTCTCTACCTCAATCTTGATGGCTACTGCTTTCTTAGGATTAACTGGATGAAGCTTCTATTAGACAGGCTTGGCATCAGGATACATTGTGATTTCATGTTCAACTATTTTTGGGTCGATACCTGGCATTTCCTCATAAGACCAGGCAAAAATGTCGTAGAATTCTTTGAAAAGATCCGTGTAGATTTGAATCTCTTCGGGGGAGCAATCCGCTCCGACGAAGACATTCTCCATGATGCCAGGGTTTCAGGAGATGTTGTTTGGTATAGTTTTAGCGATAGTTTCCATATTTCCCTTAGCATAAATTTCATGTGTAGCTAAGAGATTAATAGGACATGAATAATCTCCCGTCATGTTCATGGTGAATTCTCCTACTTCGATTTGTCTTAACTCAGGGAGAAAATGTGATCTGTGATGAAGATCTTCCCAAGGTTTGTCTGGACTAGTCATTGTTTTGATTATTGCTTCATCAGAAGGAAATACTAAGTCTAACGAATCGATGTTAGCGAGAGAACCCTTATCCAAAATAGGCTATAGAAGTGGATCTAACTCTTGTGCAGGAGTCATATCGGTGTTAGATGAAGCTTGTTGGACTAAAGAGTATGCTACTTTAGTTGCAGACAAGGGCATGGACATGCCCGCGTGCCCTGTCTCTTCCATCGGGATAATGGGGAAGGAAGTATTCTGGGATCTTTGAAATAAATTGTGTAGAATGACGAAACTTGAAAAATCCCAACCTTACAGTGATTGGATATAAATTTGATATCACTGTGAGGAGGTGGGTAATTGAAGGTACCCATCAAGGATGGGCACAAACCAACTCCTACATTGATGACACCTGGTTGAGGATTATCAATCATCGGGACCGTGGATGCCCCCAAATCTAGGTCAGGTCTGGAGAAAGACAATTGATCGATGGTCACCATCCGCCCTTGTGTGGAAACAACAAGACCCAAAAAACTGCACCAACCAAAGCTTACATAAAATAAGTCCAACTCCAGCCTAACAAGAGGTTATAGTCGAGGGGAGCATCGAATACCTCTACTTTGACACACACAGTCTTCCCTCCTAACTGTACAGGGAAATAAGGAACGATGCCATGTGGTTAGAATGAATGACCATCGAAAGCAGTGAGGAGAGTAGGTGATGGAGACAAAATAGGCTGGCCAATGGCCTTCCAACATGCCAATGACATAATGCATGTTGAGGTGCCCTCATCAACCACCGTACGGAATATATTCCGAGTAAAAGTTTTCGTGGGATAAGCCACTACTATCTGAAATGCTACGTGGTAAGGCAGACGAGGTTTTAAGTCGGTTGTATCTAACATGATGGTGCCTGGATTACAAGTCTTAGTAGAGCCCAAAGTGGTTAACAAGGCTTTCCTCTCAGAAGGAAAACTTTGGAGAACCTCCAAAGAAGACATTGCACAAGGGGTTTGTGATAAATCCTCCAGCACAGAGTAGTTCTGGGCGGCCCTTGCGTTTGGGTTATGAGAAGTTTTTTTAAATTCACCTTTTGGAATGTGTGTCATTGTTTCTCCCAACGTCTTCTCAATTGGTAGAGGAAGGGATGGGAGGTTAGCTTCTTTACCTTTCTCAGAATAGCTTGGTTTACTATAGTTGTGTTCTCTAGTCGATATAAAAGCATCACCCCTAACCATATATACGTTCACAGATACGGGTTTGTTCAGAGGCGGGAAGGTTTCTTGGTTGCCCCCTTCTATGCTTGTAGAGGCTTGAGTCAGATTTTGCCCATGTTGAAATGGGTTAGTCAACACTGCCTATTGTTGCTACATGACAAATTTTTGGGCCTCCGCAAGTCGAGGAGATAGATGGCTCGGGTGGTCTTCCATGCACAAGTTGCATGGATACCTCACCTTACATTTTTCAATGTTGTCCCCACCAGCATTATCGTTGGTTTTTTTGTCCCCCTTACCATTTTTTCATTGTTTTTTCTTCCCTTCAAGCTGTTGGGTGGCCTTTGGGTTAGTCAACTGTACTATGTGTACTTTAGACGTTTTGGGAGGGGGAGTAGCCAAAGCAGTAGTTTGGCTGGCTGCTGTGTGTTGTATAGATAACTTCTGCAACTGCTTCGTCAATTGCTCAGCAAGATTTGTTTGTGCTGAACCAATAATACCATCGGCATGTGGTCTAGCTCTCTGTCTAGTTTTATCCAGTATTGAATGTGGCACATGTAGCAAGATGTTGTATAATAAACCAGACTGAGAATAGATGAGATCAAATTATTGAGCCCTCATGATGGCATCTTCTTCGGAGAAAAAATTGGACATCGCGATGTCTTTAGATAACTATGGGACCAAAGACTTAAGGAACCACTCAAGAAGGAATGCTGGTGGGACTGGTACCTTGATTAAACTCTTTCGGCATCTTCATTCTAGGTTGTGATTAGATATATGGTCCACTGTTGTCTGTTCAAAATTGGCGAACAGCTCTGTGCCAGCATCGTATCTCATAGGTAACTGGAAATGGTTCAGGAAAGCCATCACCAGCTCACCAAAAGAAGAGTATCTTGAGCGATCGAGCTCAATGTACCATTTCACGACACTCCCAATGAGAGTACGTTGAAATAATCACAACTATACAGAGTCATCTTTCAATGAGTTAGATGAGCACCAAAGATGGAAGGCAGTCACATGATCTCCTGGATCTTCGTTAGGCTTGTCTTTGAACTTTGGAATGTCCGAAGGCAACTTCACTAGCATAGGAGGCCAACACAGATCGTGAAAAATAGGGTCATTCAACAACCTTGTCAAATCTGGCAAGTGTAAAGTTGCCAGGAAAGGTAGTTTGGGTTGTTGGTGATAACCTGGGAAAAAGGGGCCTAGAGTTTGACTGGCACCAGGTTGCCAAGAAAAGTTTGGCTGCTGGCCCGGATTCTGGTAGAAACCATGACCCTGGTTAGCATATAGATTTTTCATATGCGGAGACATCATTGGCTGATTTCCCAAATAGGACATAGATGGTTGGGCATGCATTATATTCGAAGGAATTTGGGAAGGATTACCCCATGCTTGTCCCATGGGGATAGGCATAGTAGATTGTCTATGGTTCCATTGATTGTGGAAAGAATTACCTCAGATCGGCATCCCGGATGAGGGAACGGATCTCTTCCCTGAATTCCAAGGTCTTGCTAGGTTTGCCTAGGAATAGTACCTTGCATAGGAGTAGATTGTCCAAAAATGGGGTTGCCCTCAGTTGGGAAAGTGGCTGATTAAAAGGTGTTGTGACCAAATGATCCGTTTAGAGAAAACAGTGTCAAACCTACCGACATACTATGTGAAGATGGTCCTTGAAACCCTGCTCCAAATAAACTATTGTGTGTAGGTTGCTCAGTGGATTGTTGATGCGAGCCATCGAGTGAAGGGGACGAAGGAGGGATATGACCTCCTCCATAAGGGAAAGCATTAAAAGGAGCACGAGTGCTCCCCATGTGACCTTGCAGAGGAGTGCTAGAGCTCTCTTACCCCATACCCAAAGTCTGTAAAGTGGAGTAGGAAAGTACAGGACTTGTACCCGAACTAGGCATCCTATATGAGAATGGAGGGCCTGTCGCACTTGGTGTGAAAGGGGTTGTGGCCACCACCAAAGATGGGATCAGACCACTGTGTGAAGTAGTTGCAGTCGAGACCAAGGTGGCTCAGACTAACGATGGTGGGTTAGGAGATAAAATATCTCCTGTGGTGACAACCGTGGTGGGAATTGAATAATTCCTTAAAGGGGTAACAACATTTGTTTCCATTGCTATGTGCAACACTATCTAGCGCTTGTAAAATTGAATTGGTACAATGAAAGGTGCCAAGAAATCAGTGGTTGGGGTTTCAACTAGGCCAAGAGAGGTTGCTTCAAGGTCCAAAACAGTCTATTCTTCTGGGGGTTGGTCGGGCACAATGGTTTGTAACTCAGTCACTTCAAAAGACCCTTGTTGGTCTAGATTTTGCCTTAATGGTGGCGGGGGTGGCTCCAGTGTAACCGGCGGTAGGCCAAGAAGCCTTCGTGACCGGTGAAGCTCGGGATCCTCCACTATGTGAGAAGACCCAAGACACTCTAAGTTATTCTACATGTTCAAAAGTAACACACACTAAAAAAGTTCCTAGAAGATAAGACAGGCAAACACTAAATTAATTGAAAGAACAGTTACAACAACCAACACTAGATCAACTTACCAGTGCAAGTGCAACTCGAACACGGAAGAACCCTCTGGGTATACTCTACAAATCATGGCTCAATGTCTGTCTTAGGTACCGCGGTATACCCCCGCAGTCACCTGTGTATGTCCCTAAAAAATATTGGCAACTAGGTTGCCAGGGCGTGAACAATCACCAGGTGGGTACAGTCGAAAGTCGAGTAGATCACAATGAGCAGGGTATTGAGCCAGAAACCTGTCAAAGGTATTGAGAGAAAATGGTCTGGAAGACAAATGAGGACCTCGAATGGATTTGAGACCCACGAAGCCCTGTGGCAAATGCAAACGATGAAATCCCAAAACAAGCCCTCTATATGTGTTCTCCACTACGATTGGTCCAACTTTGGAGGGGTTATCTCCGCTACCTTTCCACACGTGACCTCATGTTTATCCCCTGTGTTAGAGGGGGGTTACAGATAAATTTCACAACACTCAACTTAGACACTCCTTAACTCAGACTCAATTATTTGTTTTTAAAATGGCCTTGAAGAGTTTCCTCTCCAACCTAATCCAAGGCCCTAATCCTGAACTAGTTGGTGAACCCTACAAACATAGAAGTCTAGTAGATTTTAAATTTAGCGTTAATTTTATGGATTTGTCTTACGTCAAGGGGTATGAAGGTGAAACTAACGATGTGAAAAAGATGAAATAAAAAAATGAATAAAAAAGATGGAAACAAAACTTTTACTTAATGCAAAATTTCAACAACTTTTCAAATTTATTTATTTTTATTTTTTCTAATATTTTGGATAGCAAACTCAAAGGAATTTCACTCGACTATGAGCTACTTATGATCTAAGTGAACCACAAAAACTTATTAAATAAACGAATTTTCCCTGGCTAATAATACAAAAACACACTCTTCAACCAATCAAGA
Source organism: Picea glauca (assembly GCA_000966675.3). NCBI lineage: Eukaryota > Viridiplantae > Streptophyta > Pinopsida > Pinales > Pinaceae > Picea > Picea glauca. Next base: position 468,215 of record JZKD02S0705384.1, on the reverse strand, counting down.
AAATGAAAAGAGATTTTTTTTATTATTATTTAAATGCTAGTAAAGCAAGAAAGGAAAAATACCGACAAGAAAAAACCAAGAAAAACAACTCTGGCCTAATCGTAGATCACAAAGAATCAGGTCAAAAATCATGCACTAGCAATTTTTTTTTTTTTACAAAACAATGACTCTCACACTTGTCTAAAAACCTTAAAAATTCTTTTATTTTTAACTGAGAAAAAGCAGGCTAAGGGTAAGATTAATCCTCAACTACTGACTTCTCACACAGAGATTCAAACACCTGAGAGGAATAATTCTTATCAAGAGAAAGGATGACTGCCTTACCATCAACAAAAAGTATCATGTACAAGCACATGATTGTTAATCAAACATCATGCATGCGAAGGTGCGCTGGATAGATACAGAGGGCATGTACATGCGGGTTGGCCTTGTACAGGCTGCGTGAATATCTAAACTCTGAGAAAAATGAAAATAGAGAACCCAAAACCAGGAAGAGACCACTGATACTGATAACCAGGATCCCTTGAAGGCTTGAATACTCTTTTTAACAGAAAAACAAATAATGTGAGGAAAAAATGATAAGACAAAAATAATGTGAGATAGGACTGCTAGCAAACAAGACTCAGACAGAATTCAAGAAAACCCCCTGAGAATGTGTGATTCTGACAGGGAAGAGGATGACTACCTCTGAAGCTCTCTGAACTCTACACACTATTGCTACTTCTTCAGCTAGCATTCACATGCGATATGTAAGAAAGTAGGGTGTGGGTACATGCATGCAGACCTTATGCAAGGTGCGTGTACCTCTGTGGGTCTCGAAAAACACAGTCAAGCAAAAAACAGGGAAATCTAGTATGGAAAACTAGACTCCCTGTTATCTCGGACCTTACATAAACTAAAAGAAAAATAGGCAAGAAAAACTAGTCTTTAAAACTACCCAAAAACTAAATAAAATTCTAGGAACCCTAGAGAGTATCCCCTGTACATTCGCCAATTCTGTTGTCAGGAAAATATCCCTATGGACTAGCAAATAGAGTTCAGAATTTTCATGTAGATATGACCGAAGAGAAACTACTTTTTACCTTCATCCCTAGATTTAAATCTCCTTTTCTTAGTAAATGCATGGAAAGATCAACCTACCTCATTCTCGATGTTTGATGTCGATCCTCCGTCGTACTTGATTACTTTTTCACAATACTCCTTCCAAAGCTGACCTGCATTCAAGACAAGCAACAACTATGTATGCATACTACTTATATACTAACAGGTTAGAAATCCAAACATATACTAATCAAACTATAAACATTTCATGAATTGGGATGGGAATTTTTTTTTCTTTATTACTTTGAATGATTCAACTTACAAAAGTTGAGACCGACCACTACTCCACGAACATGATCTTGGGCTCCTGTTCTTCTATCCTCCAACTGCTTTGCTTTGAGTCTCCTTTGGCACAAGGAATGGATAAAGGGTTGGGACAATGGGAATACGCAAATGGGCAGAGTTTCTTTGCTATATTTTTCTTCTTTTCAAATGGGACCCCTACCCCTTCTTTTATAGGCTAGAAGGAGCTAGGTATTTGGAGGAACTCTCGACCATGCATGGCCTGGAGTTTCAGATAACTCACCCATAGCTTTTGTGTTCTGTCAACAACTTTCCTTTTTTCGTGCTTTTGTCGGTCCATGCGGGCTATTTTGGGTCAGCCAACATGTACACGCATGCAGTAATGGAGTAGGGTGCATGGACCTTTATAAAAGAGGATTTTCAAGGAGTTGTTCAACAATGCTTTGGTAAAGAAGGGATATGAGTTGGCCTGATGCCAGGTAAGCATGTGTGGTGCAATTTAGGGTTATAAAAATACTCTCTAGTACCTGGGTAGTCAGGTAGTATGGCTAAGGGTACGATCTATCCTCCTTAGTTAGTGCCATGAGATATTGGTCTGAGTACTATTGTTGGACCCCACACGTATATCAGAGAGCTATAGCACAGGGAAAACCCTTATCTGTAGAACCCTTGAATACCTAACCCTTGGGGGACAGAAACATAAACAAATTAAAAAAAACAAGATCTGTTGTCACGCAACTATGTTCAGGTTGCTAAATCACTCCACTTTTCTTACTGGTTAAGCATTTGGGGATTTCCTCACTGCAGTATTCTTCACACCAGAGTATAATTTCACAGGTGTAAAAAAAAAAAAAAAAATCTGGAATTTTTTTCACCATTATTTGAGACCTATTCCTTTGGATTCATCTCTTTTCCCTTATCACATTCATCCATATCATTTTTTGGAAAAATATTTTGACCCCGCCTGCCCCTTTTCAGTTCACCCATCCTCATGGCCCATACCCGTAGCCAAGACCTGGAATCTTGCTTCAACACCTTGCAATCTGGTCTCCTCGAGACCCAAAAAGAAGTGAAACAACTCAGTGCAAATGTTGCCTCCATCAATACATCCATCAATACCACCATAAATACAACGATGCAGTCCTCAATGGAGGAATTCAAACAAAAACTAACCACCTATCTTGAATCTATCTTTGCATCACTCTGCACCAAACTGAATATCCCTATAGATGACCCTTTCTCTGACGCACCTCCAAAGAATGAAGGTGAACATTCCTCCCATTCCCATACCTTTCAGCACCATCACTTTCAATGTGACCTATGCCTTCTGCGGGTGGATGTGACTGAATTTGATGGCTTGGACCCCACTGGTTGGGTAACCCAAATGGAACATTATTTCTCTTTATACGTCATTACATATGACTTGGCCAAAATTCGGTATGGTGTTCTCAATCTAGATCAAGAACGTTGGCAACAATGGCAATGGAGAAAAACTTCCCATCAAGGGTATATTGCTTGGACCCAATTTGTGACTGAGCTTTATGAATGCTTTGACACTAACACCAACCATTTGGGCCATTTGACAAAGTTGAAACAATCAGGAACAATAGAAGACTTCATAGCTGCCTTTGAGTGCTCGACGTTTTGAACAGAGGGCATGACTGATGTTTTCTTTCGAGAGTGTTTTATCAGTGGCCTCAAGGATGAGATTTGGGCCCATGTCCTCATGGCTTGACATTCGAGTTGGGTGGAGGCTACTAAAAAAGCTAAAGAAGCACAACATGTTGTATCCTCTCAAAACTATAAACCCTCCTTTATCCCTTTTCCTAAACTCGTAAATCCCACTACTCCCTCCGCCCCGTTAAAGATCCAAAAATTGACAAGGGCCGAAATGGCTGAATGCCAACTCAAAGGTCTTTGTTATAATTGTGATGACAAATATTTCCTGGGCCACAAGTGTAACGAAAATAATATTTTTATGGCCATCTCTAAGGATATTTCATAAGAGGATGTTGAAAAATCCCCTTGTGTCTGAGTCACCTGAAATCACTGACATAACCCCTCCCTCAGACCCTCCCAAAGTGGAATTGATCATTTCCCTCAATGCTCTCACTGGCTTCTCCACCCCCCAAACCCTCAAGTTAATCGGTTACATCAAGCATCAGAAGGTCATCATTATGGTTGATAGTGGAAGCACCCATAATTTTATTCATCATTGCATTGCCCAAGAAACTCATTGCTACATCCATGCCATCAACAATTTCCAAATCATGATAGCCAATGGTGGTTCCATGAAATGTGGAGGGCATTGTGAAAATGTGCATCTCCAAATCGGTGACTACCACCTAAAATCCCATATGTTTTCTATCGACATGGGCGGTTGTGACATTGTGTTGAGTGCAGATTAGCTAAGGACTTTGGGTCCCATTCTCATGGATTTTAAGGGATTAACCATGCAATTTGACCAGGAAGGCCACCAATATAAATTCCAAGGCATCATTTCTTGTTCACCTGAGGTCATTAGCTCCCATCACATGGAAAAGCTGCTCAAAAAAGGTCATTCTAGTTTCATTTCCCAACTCCATGCCATACAAGCAACAGAGACACCCTTGGTGCTGCAAGACCTCCAAGACCTCATTTCTAAACATCAAATGGTATTTTCCACTCCCCAGGACTCCCTCCTTCCCGCGGTGTTCATGATCATTCCATTCCCCTTGTACCCGGAAGCCTTCCTCCCAATATCCATCTGTATCGCCACCCCTTTTCACAAAAAAATGAAATTGAGAAAATGGTCCAGGAACTCCTGAATGCAAGCATTATCCACCCTAGTACGAGCCCTTACTCTTCTCCTATAGTCATGGTCCTGAAGAAAGAAGGTTCTTGGAGAATGTGTCTTGACTTTCGTGCCCTCAACAAACTGGCCATTAAAGACAAATTTCCCATTCCTGTCATTGATAACCTCCTGGATGAATTGAGTGGTGCCTAATTCTTTACTAAACTTGATCTTCGCTCAGGCTATCACCAGATACATATGAAAGAAGTAGGCATTCCCAATATGGCCTTTCAATCTCATGAGGGCCACTATGAGTTTTTGGTCATGCCCTTTGGCTTGTGTAATGCCCCCTCCACCTTCCAAAGCCTCACGAATCATGTCTTCCATCCCTTTCTCCATCATTTTGTCTTATTTTTCTTTGATGATATCCTCATCTATAGTAAAACCTGGACATACCATCTTACTCATGTGGATCGAGTTCTCCATCTACTCTCTCAGCACCAACTTTTCCTGAAACAGTCTAAATGTGCTTTTGGTGCCTTAGAAGTAAAATACTTGGGTCATCTGGTTGGTAAGGATGGCATCAGGGTGGATCCGAAAAATATTGAAGCTATGAAAGACTGGACGCACCCAAAGACTCTCAAAAGCTTGTGTCGATTTATGGGCTTAACAGGGTATTATCACAAGTTTGTTAAGAATTATGGAAAGATTGTAGCACCTCTCACTGCTCTCCTAAAAAAGAACTCTTTCACTTGGACTACAACCACTTCTCAAGCTTTCCAAACCTTGAAGATGGCCATGTTCACCACTCTAGTTCTGGCCCTTCCTGATTTCAAAAATACCTTTGTTTTGGAATGTGATGCCTCAGGGAAAGGAATCGATGATGTCCTTATGCAACAGGGTTGACCTTTGGCCCTCACCAACAAGCAACTATCTGAAAGGAATCTAGGAAAACCCATCTATAAAAAGGAAATGTTGGCTATTCTGCATGTCATTGATCTGTGGTGCCCTTATCTCTTGGGGCAACGTTTCCAAATTAAGACAGACCATCAAAGCCTCAAGTACTTTCTGGAACAATGCATTTCCTCCCCGGAGCAACAAAAATGGGTGACTAAGCTCTTTGGATATGATTATGAGATCATTTACAAGAAATACAAAGACAATGTGGTGGTGAATGCACTGTCCTGAAAATATGAAGAAGAAGGATCCCTTTTTTCTCTTTCCTTCATTGTACCAGATTGGCTCCAAGTTGTTCGCTAAGAATGGCTACAAGATCCCAAAAGTTCGCATCTGATCTAGTAATTGCAGACCAATGCTCCATCTCCTCCAGGGTACTCTTGTCTCTAGGATGAGCTTTGATACAAAGGTTGTTTGTATTTAAGTAAACAATCAAATCTTAAATACATGGTACTTTCTGAGCTTCATGCTACACCCACAGCGGGGCACTCCGGGTTCACCAAAACCTATGACAGGGTCAAACGTTCTTTTTTCTAGGATGGTATGAAACATGACATCTGTAATTTTTTCACCGAGTGTGATGTGTGTCAATGCAACAAGGGAGAAACAGTCAAATCTTCAGGAACAGTACAATTGCTTCTAATTCCACCTGTTATTTGGAAGGATATCTCTATGGACTTTATTACCGGCTTACCCAAATTGGGAAATAAATGAGTCATAATGGTGGTTGTAGATCGCCTTTCCAAGTATGCTCATTTCTGTGCTCTTCAACACCCATTTAATGCATCCATGATGGCTCAAATTTTCATGGACCAGGTCTTCAAGCTTCATGGCATGCCACACTCCATTGTTTCTAATCGTGACCCAACTTTCACAAGCAATTTTTGGCAAGAACTATTCAAGCTACAGGGCACCCACTTTCATCTCAACACAACTTATCATCCCCAAACTAATGGTCAAACAGAAGTTGTCAACAAGTGTTTGGAAACGTATTTGAGGTGTTTTGCCTCTGAAAAGAAAAATCAGTGGGCTCAATGGTTACCCCTAGCTGAATGGTGGTACAACACTTCCTACCATACAACTACACACATGACTCCTTTTGAAACGTTATATGGATAGAAGCCACCTTTAGTTCTCTCATACTTATCGGGTACCTTGAAGGTCTAGGCGGTTGAACAAACACTTAAAGTTCGAGAGGATATTCTCTATACCCTCAAAGAGAAATTGGTCATGGCACGAAATCGCATGAAGAAACAAGCAAATCAAGGTCGCTCTGAACATCAATTTGTAGAAGGGGATCAGGTGTTTCTGCGACTACAACCATACAAGCAAACTTCCCTTAAGGTTGAGCATTGTCAGAATCTAGCGCCCAAATTTTATGGTCCTTATATAGTTCTCAAGCATGTGGGACAAGTCGCCTATCAGTTAGCTCTGCCCAGTCATTTGAAGCTACATCATGTTTTTCATGTTTCATGCTTAAAGAAGGTGATTGGAACTAGGTGCCAAATTCAAACCAACCTTCCCGAGTTAGCTAAAGAAGGATCCATTTGGCTACAGCCAGAAATAGTTTTGGACCAGGGTGAGCGTCACCTGCGTCAGAGAACCATGAAGGAAGTGCTTTTCCAGTGGAAAGATACAACTCCAACATATGTCACTTGAGAACTAGCTACCATTCTGCAGCAGTTTCCACATATCAAGCCCTGAGGACAAGGTTGTTTTTAAGGGGGCGGACATGTTAGGGTCTTAACCGACACATAGGTAGAGAAATATATTCGGATGTAATAAAGGTTGATATTAATAAGGCCTTTCAATAAAATAGAATAAGGTAGATGTAAGAAGACCTAATAGAAGCTTCTACTTCTAGAAGGATCTTCCTCTAGATGATTCTCTTGATAAACATATTTAGTATAAATAAGGGTCGAGGGTATGAAAACCCTAGCTTGTAGATTATTGTAATAGAGCACTGCTTGGCTGGAGGTTTCCCCCTCGAAGAGGCCCGTGAACATTTCTTTTTGAATCAAAGTGTTATTTCTGTTGTTGTTCTTATATCATTTCTGTGTTATTGTGGAGATTATGCTGGTTATATTACTGTTATTCTTCCATTTCTAGCATTTTATTTCTATTATGCATACTTTTTATATCTACTATATTACACTGAGTGATGGTTTCTCTGAGTTGGTTCACAACTACTTTTTGCATAAACACCTGTAGTGCAAGATATGGATATTTGGTTTCATCTGCTACGTCATGGTCAAAATAATTGAGCTTCCTGACGTGACCCAGTAGCTGCGGGTCCACCTATACTCCCTCTGGTATATGAGGTAGCACAATCTCTGAAGCTGGTTTCTTTCAAGGTGAGCTCGATATCTGAACTTGGTCCTCCTACTGTGTGGGCTGGCTCAAAGTTATAGCAACTCTTGGTTATTCCTCTGTCATCCACTCTGGCCACACCCAGGTAGTTCTAGCGGTTTCCTCGACGGGGTGACCTAAGCCAAGTGATTGCATCTCATCAGGTTTCTCATTTTCTCCTAGATGTTGTGTCATTCTGTTCAATTCCCCGGCTGCTTCAGTATGTTCCGATGGTATTTCCTGGTGGGTTTGTTCTTCTTTGTTCTGAGGCTCATGCACTGTTGTTGGTGTATCCTATTCCATGGCCTTTGTTTGTGGTTGTGGAATATCCTCTAGTATTAGTGTGGATTCTACTGGGATTTCCTCTAGCGATGGGATTTCATCAATATCGATGATCTCTGGTGGTTGTTGTTTGTTTTCTTCCAATGGTCCTCGTGACCTAGTATGAACCCTGGTTGATCTAGTTGTCTGTTTTGGTTTTGCGAGCTTTGGTGGTGCCATAATGGTGTTTGTCGAACATTTTCTAAGTTCGAATGGCTTTGGTGAGCTCTGTGGTTTCACTCTATTCATTCTAGTTGCTTTTGCTCTTTCTTTGTTCTCCTTCTGCGAATAGACTAACTCCTTCTATGCTCGTGTGTTGTATCAGCTCTTCATGAAACTTGTCGAGGAAGCTTCCTCCATCATGCAATTAAGGTACCTTAACTGTGGTTTCAATTCATCCTTGGTAGTTTCATACTTACCATTACGCCTGCTCTACCATCTCCACTTGGTGCGTTTAATGTGACATCCCATCCATCCTTGCCTTGCTTTAACTCTGCCTCATGCTGTCCTGTCAGCCTACTTTTTTCGACTTTCCTTTTCTTGCTTGTTTCATTTTTTGATATGGTTTTTATCGTTTCCCTTGCTAGCTTCGTGTTTTGTATGCATCTTGTCCCTCATGCTATGTGCGTTGTTTTTTTTACTGCACGATGGGTGGTCGACTGTCCTTGTACAGCTTCAGCTGGCTCCCATTGATCATTCCTCTGAGGTCTGTGCCTGCTAGATATCTTAACTGTACATCTCCTTCATCCCTGACATATTTTACCTCATATGGTCCTAGTCAATCCATTCTGAGCTTCCCTGGGTGTTGTAACGATATACTGTCATAGAGAAATACTAGATCTCCTTCCTTGAATGTCTTCCTCTTGATGTGGCAGTCATCCCAAGATTTGTCTCTTGCTTTCTGTACTTGTTGGTGGAATCCTGCCAAGATTCAGTCTTCCTCCATCGACAGTAACTAATTTAGTATTTCCTATACTGCGCCTCATTCTATCATGTGTGTGATAGCTACTACACGTAGACTGGGTATTAAAAATTCTAACGACATTATTGATTCTTGACCATAGACTAGTTTGAATGGTGTGTGGCCTATCAACTTTTTTCATGTGGTTCTATACGCCCATAACACTGTTGGTACCTTGAGGTCCCAATCATCCCTGTTTACATTACATATATTTGTCAAGGTGTTCTCTAGAATTTTATTGAAGGCTTCTACCATGCCATTTTCCTGTGGATGATATGGTGTGCTTTTTTGGTGATGAAATTCAAACTCTTCGAGCATCTCTCGAATGGTGATGTTTATGAAGTGCATTCCTTTCTCGCTCATCAAAATTCTTGGGCGCCCAAATCTAGTAATTACCTGTTCAAATAGAAAGTGTGCAGTTGTCTCTGCACTGAAATCTTTTACTATTGTGGCTTCCACCCATCTTGTTAGGTATTCCATCATGGTGATAATATATCTTTCCACCATTCTTTTGGCTGGTGGGTTGATGGGTCCCACAAAGTCCATCACCCATTTGTCAAATGATTGAAGTGTTACTTGCAGTCGTAGTGGAATCTCGTCCCTTCTGTTGGGTTTGCCTACCCTTTGATAGACATCACATTGCTGATAGTACTCTTTCGAGTCTCTGTGGATCATTGGTCACCATAATCCTGCACGTAGTACCTTCTGCACGATATCTTTTCCTTCATAGTTCCCTCCTGCTATTCCCTTGTGGGATTCTACTAAAATTCTTGGTCGTTCATGGTCTAGTACATATCTTCGTAAGATGCTATCTGCACCCATCTTGTATAGATATCATGTGATCAATTGATAGTCAGTTGTACAGACTACCAGGTTCTTCTTCTGCACAGTGGTATATTCTTGCGGCGTAGTACCTATGCTCAAGCACTGGATTATCTCTGCGAAGTAATCGTCAACAATATGTACTGAGAATAGATGTGCATTTGGAAAGTTGTCTTCTAAATTCGTTGGTTCCTCTCTGTTTGTGACCCTCAATAGGTGGTTAGGTCCTGCATTTAGGTTTCCTGGTTTAATTATTACCTCAAAGTCGAATTCTTGAAATAACAATAACCATCGACAGATTCTCCCCCCCAACACTTCCTTGTTGACTAGGTATTTTAGGGCTAAGTGATCTGTAAATATCTTAAAAGTGTTTTACCAATAGGTAATGTCTATATTTATGTAGTGCATAAACCATAGCTAGGCCTTCTCTTTCTATCGTGTTATAGTTCTATTCTTATTCTGATAATTTTCTACTTGTGAATGTTATCAGGTGATCTAAGTCTCCTGCTCCTAGTTGCACTAAGATAGATCCAAATGTTATTGTTGATACATCTACATGTACATGTAATGTCTTCTCCTAATCTAGAAATACCAATATTGGTGCGGTGACCATATTTTCCTTCAGGGTATCCAGACCGTGTTGGCACTCGTCCTTCTATTAATTCTTTGTATCATTCCTTAATAGTTTTTCCATTGGTGATGTAATCTGCACGTAGCCTTTGATGAATTTCCTGTAATGTCCTGTATGTCCTAGCATTTCTCTTAGTTGGCGGACCATTTTTGGTACTGGTAGGTTAACAACGACTATGATTTTGGTCGGATCCACTAGAAAACCTTGTTTTCATACTATGTGTCCCAATAGTATCCCAAATGGTGTTCCAAATATGCATTTCTTGATATTCAGTGATATATGGCATTGTTTGCATCATTTTAACATCAGTCGTAACAATTCCACATGGTTTTTTAGTAAGCTATACACTATCCAATCATCTAGGTATACTTCAAGGAATTGATGTCTGAATTCCATAAATGCTGCGATGACCACTCTAGAAAATATCATAGGTGCATTCTTCAGTCCGAACAACATGACTATACACTGATAAGATCCCCATTCTGTCGTGAATGTGGTCTTGTGTCTATCCTCCTGTGCTATCTTAATATGATGATATCATGAGAATCCATCGGTGAATGAGTAGGCTTCATGACCTCCTATGTTATCGAGTGTTTCGTTCATGAATGATGTGGGGAATGGTTCGTGTAGGCATGCATCATTCGAATTCCTCAAGTCGACGCATATCCTAATCCCTCTTCCCTATTTCTTGTCCTGTACTACCATCGGGCTTATCCATTCTGATTCTTCAACTGGTTTGATTATGTCGGCCTCGAGCATCCTATCGATCGCATATTTAACTTTCTATTTATATATGGGGTTCAACCTATATGGTTGCTTTTTAATGGGTCTCACATCAGTTTTGAGTGGTATCTTCATTTCTCCTAATTCTTCAACTATGCCTTTCATCTTTGTAAAGGTTGTGGGAAAAAGGTTGTTGTATTCATGCAACAATTCTGTGATGCTTTCTAGTGTCTATTCATCCTAGTAATCTCTAATGTTGACCATTTTGCGATGCTTGATGGTATCTATGTTAACCTTATTTATATTGATTAGCGTAGAGATGACCTTTGACTCTAAGGGTGGTCCTTTCACATCTCTCTTGCCTTCGACTTCTTCAATCAGAATATCACGTGGATCATCTTCATTTGGTGCTTCCTCCTATACGTGGTAGCATGACAGTATATCCTTGACTGTTTTCTTATTCCACTATTGTACCTCTTTGATAGCTTCCACTTTCGGTTCTTCAATGAATATGATGTCTCTGATCCGTTTCAAGGCCACGTCTATGTTGGGATTCTCATTCTCGAATGAGAAAGTGACTGTAAAGTTTTGTTGGAGTGTCTCCCATGTCTTAGCTCCTTTACACATTTCCTGGTCTGTATACCAATTCAATGGTATTCCCTCCAAAGTATGAATGAAGTGGTGATACCATTCCTCTGGTGGCGTCATTTTCTAAAGCATTTTACATACCTTCAAGTGTTATGTTGGTGTTCCTAGTCCATCATATTTCTTTTGTTTGTTACCAGTCTGTTCTGCGTTGAACCTTATGCGCAGTAATCACTTACATTGGTACCAATATGTGATGGTCTCTTTGTGTGCACCCCACCATCTCGCGGGAGTATCCTTAGTGCTAAATCTAGTGCTAGCAATATCTTGTTTTCGAATACTTCGTCTTCATATTGTGTCAAGAAAGTTTCCAAATCATTTAGCCTGTGAAAATTGGGTGGTTCTCTAATTTCTATGCCAATCCACCTTATTTCATGGTCTATTCTGGCACACCTTCTCATGGATACTTTGTGTAGTCTTTACTGCCAGGTTTCTAACCCGGTGTCTAAGTTTGTTGTACATGAAGTAATGCTCCACCAACTAAGTACCCCGTATGCAGTTGGATTTATATAGTCCGCATCGCATGCAATTTTTCTGTACAACTGGATGATATCTTCTAAATCCAAACAAGTGGGTTATACAAAACTCTCGATTTTTTATGGGTCAAGTGGGGCTATGACCCTATAGTCCCCCAATTCAAATGTCATTTTTCTAGTTTTTAAGTTAATTATGGCCTGGTTGTCGAATGCCCAATCTAGACCAAGTAACATCGGGTAAGGTGTTGTGCCATCTACTATTTCAATGATTTCAATGTATTCCTTAGTGCGCACACCATCCAGATATACCATCACTCCTTTCAATCTACCTATTGGTAGGACTCTATGTTGATTTTCTAGATTTAATTGAATAGTTGAGTATCCCAGTGTAGGTTCTCCCATGCATTTCCATGTAGCTTTTGGTAGTACATTCACTTCGGATCCTAGATCTAGTATAACATCTCCCATATTGAAATCCCCAATGTTAGAATTTAGTCTAAATTCCCTACTTGTTCTTCTTCTTGTATGTAGGTGGTTGACATTTTTCAATTCTAGCTTATGTTCCATCTCGCTACTACAATTTTCTAGGATGTTTTGCAATATTTTGACAGATGAAGGATCATTTAACAATTTGAGGCATGATTACAAAAAGTATTTGATAGTACTTACTTGTTCCTTGGGTTTTATTCTGTTGGTATGGTCTAGTGATGGTGGCATTTCATATTCTAGAGCTTCCTTGCTCTGTTGTACAATCGATGCAATGTTCTCCTTCTGGAATTCTTGTCGGGCTTCTGTAAAGACATCCTTCTCCTTATGCGTGTCGAACTACGTTTTGGGGTCAGTGTTCTTCTTTACCCATTAGTTATACACTGGTTCCTGTCAAACTGCGTCATTTCCTATTTTCATCCCTCAAGTGACTATGTTGATGTTTCATCCATCATCCCTTGCTTCGACTGAAATCCACTAAATATTCTGGTTATTTTGATTCCTTTTTTCCTAGATCTTTACAAGTAATGTCATACATTCCTATGTATCGTGGTTTGATGCATTACAATACATACAAGTCGTTGGTGGCAGTGGGCACTCCCATGCATAATGTCCTAGTTTTTGGAAATTGTGACATGTGATTGGTCCTCTACCGCTTTCAAAACCCCATTTAGCTCGTCCTGCTCCTCTATAAGCTGCACAATCACCTCGTGGTGTGTTATACTGTGGTCCCTGATTATACTGCACGATATTGTACTAGGGTTGTGTCAGTTTGTATTGTGGTTGCGTGTTATTGTATGGTTGCGGTGCAATATTATACTATTGTTGTGTGGTGTTGTATGGGGTTGGGGCTTGAGTGAACTGTGGTACTACTTGCCCATTCATCATTTCTTCCTATACCCTATATGCATCTAATGTTCTTTCCTACATATGCTCCATAGTTATGCAATATTTGTCGTCATGGCCGACTGACTTGCAAAAGGTGCAATATGAGTTATTTGGAATTGTTTGGTATTTCTGCATCATCGTGCAGTGGTAAGGGTCATGACCCGGTTTCTTGCATATTTCACACCATAATCCTCTCTATGGTAGTGGGTTTGGAATCCCCATCGCCATATACTGTGCAAATGTTGGGCAATCATTCTTATGATGTCCTTTCATCCTGCAGGTAGTGCACCAAAAAGATTCTTGTTTGTCCTTGTTCTTATTTTGGTTCAGCTGAAATGTTAAGTTCTTCAGATCCTCTTTCAATTATTCGATAGACGGGTCCATCTGCTGGTACTGATTCTAATACAATTGCAAGGATTCCTATAGAGCCTCTGCCTATGTTTGAAACTTCTATTGTCGTAATGGATATTTTAAGTGTGGGAGTAGTGAGTTGACAAAAAGGTGTTGATGCTGCATATCGGTCATAAGGTATTTTAACTTTTCTTTTAATCACTTGAATCTTTGATCAATATCCCATACCGAATCCCTTGGTTTCTGTCTTATTTCAATCATCTCATTCATGTATTGATCCTCTGATATCGACTTCTCGAACTCACTTATAAATAGTTTATTAATGTCATCCAGTGTCCTTGTCGTTTCAAGAACAGTGTTTGTGTCTAGACTCATGTACCAGCCTAGTGCTCTGTCTCTTAGCATTATTGCTAGCTGCACGAGCTTGGTGTCTTCATCAGTGATCTGTTTTTCTTCCTAGATCTTTGTGCAAATGAACAGATGCTTCTCATGGTCTTCTATTTCTTATCCTTGAAACTCTGGTAATTTGATAGTAGGATTGTGTCTTTCCATTCCAAATATTGAGCTACTCCCTCCTCCGCATGGTGTAGATACTTGACTAAGGTTGTCTGAACTGGCTCCTCTAGTTGTCGCTCTTTTTGTAGATGTACTTCCTGTTGTCGGACTTCCTCCAAACTTTGGTTGTCTAAATGGTGGTGTTCTCTTTGGTGTATTGGTCTTACATGGGTTTATGGGTTCCACACTAACATTAATATTAAAGGGATGGTTTCCTTCTCTTAAAGGGATGACTTCCTTCTCCTCCTATAGTAGATGTGGAAAATCACAGAAAAAGACTTTGTGTAAATCCATAAATACATATTTATCCAGGTATTTATGCGATGTGATCCTAGGGTTTCTATTGTCTTTCTGTGCAAAATCTAGCTCTTTAGTTCTCAACCATCCCTCAATTTATTCTCTCATGGGGTTCCAGGGTCTCAACATTCCCTTCTAATGACTCGTTTCTCTTCTTCTCCGCTCCTTCAGTTCTTATTCATTCTATCTCATCTAGTCAATCCTCTCTTGTTCCTCTTAAAATGACAACATAATCATTTGTTGGTTTACTATTTCCCTTCTTGGGTTGTGTTATAACCCTAATTTGCACCATACATGCTTACCTGGCATCAGGCCATCTCTGATCCCTTCTTTTCCAAAGCACTATTGAACAACTCTTTAAAAAACCTCTTTTATAAGGACCCACGTGCCCTACTCCATTACTGCATGTGTGTACACGCTAGCTGACCTAAAACAGCCCGTGTGTACCTACAAAAGCACGAAAAAAGGAAATTTGTCGATGGAACACATAGCTTTGGGTGAGTTAACTAAATATTTTGGCCATGCATGGCCGAGGGTTCATTCAAATACCTAGCATCTTCTAGCCTATAAAAGAAGGGTTAGGGGTTCTATTTGGAAGAGGAGAATAAGAGTAAAGAAACTCTACCCAATTTCACATTCCCATTGTCCCAACCCTTTAGCCATCCTTTGCAAAGAGAGATACAAAGAAAATAAGTTGGAGGACATTTGAAGAGTATCCCAGGATCAGGTTCACGGAATAGTGGCCAGTCTCAATATTGTAAGTTGATTCATTAAAGTTAATAATAAATAAATGATTTTCCCATCCCACTATATGAGTTCTTCATAGTTTAGTGAATATATGTTTGAATCTCTAACCCATTAATCTGTAGAACAAATGCATGTAGAGTTTGTTGCTTTTTTTGTACGCAGTTCAGTCTTGGGAGGATAGCTGCTATAAAGTGATCAAGCATGAAGAAGGATCGACATCGAACATATGGAACAAGGTATGTTCATTTGACCATGTATTTTCTTAAAAGAAATGGGGATTAGGTCTGGGATGATGGTAGAAAGTAGGATTCTTTCGGTCTTATTTGCATGCATAATATAACCCTAAGTGCTAGTCCATAGGGGGATTTCCCACCACAATAGGTTGTCTAAGTTATTGACCGAGGGTTCCTATCATTCAGGGTTGCAACAAATCCTCTAAAAATATCGGCCCTCCTGGTAAACCAGAAGGAAACACAACACCTGGAAGGTACTACGCAGTCTCACCCGAGATAGCTTTAAATGGGTGGTTGTAAGACTTAGGTGTTTATAGCCTAGGATATAGTATGGGATAAAGGGTTCCTTGAGAAGATCTAGGTACCATGAGCTATAAGGTAAACTACTTATTCCTTGCAGTCACATACGCATATACCACAGTTTAATTCCAACAAAGTATAAACATATTCATAGCAATGTATTAAATCATTCATCAAGCTTAACCATTAATTGTTGAAATAAAGAAGAGACATGCATACATTCAACATATTACACAAGTATTACTGTGGTTCACCCCCTCCTAGGCTATGTCCACAAAGATTTGTCTCTTGGCTCTTTTATTATGGTAGTTCTGTATTCCTGGCTCTACACGCTTACAATTCTCCAAAAAACTGGGTAAGATCTATGTGAGGCGAGCTAGATCTCACCAGGCTCTACAGCCTGTGGTCTAATCCTCAGATCTACCTTCACTCGTATCTTCCTTGCTCAACAACTTAAAAAATCAGTTCATACAACCAAAATAACAACAAAGCCTAACCCTCAACAACAACAACCATCACAATAACAATAATCAACCCTATATGATACTTTCATATCTATCTTTATACATTTCGAGCTCTTCAGCCTTTTAAAACATATTACCAAAACCCTAACCCTTCTTAAGTTAGGTATTTCTCCCATGCGCATGTTGTTCTTCCTCCAGTTTTTGCTTTCCTTTATGCACGCTTTCTTTCATTTGCGCGTGCTATTCTTTTTCCAATTGTTACTTCAGTTTTCTGCACGCTTTCTTTCCCACGATTGATCTTCTTTCCCCTTCATCCTAGTGCCAACAAGGTTGGAGCCTCCTTATGGTTGGAGTCAAAGAATTGGAAGTTGTTTTTTTCTTGAATGAAATTCTTAAAGACATATAATAAAATCATTATGTGGTTTTCTCCCGCATTGGGTTTCCATGTAAAATACTGGTGTACTATGCATTGTGTGGATGTGTCTATTATTGTTTATTATGCACTGATGGATGTTAATATTATATGATGCAATAACATATTATTGATGAATTGTTGAAAATTGTTGAATAAGTTAAAAGACTATACATTGTGTTTAAAAGGATTAATAAGTTGTATAACTTGCTCATTATTGATTCACCCCCCTCTCAGTAATCCAATAGATCAATGGTCATGATCCATCCAAGGATAAATCATATGGTTGTTGTGCATAAAAGTATTTTTAAGTGTTCCTATATGCTCGGTGGTCCCTATGAGCATGATTGAAGATCGACGATGGAAATTCAATGGAGACCCAGATCCTACGGTTGTTGAGCATTGACATTGCTTTGCTTATTTTTGTGGGATGAGAAAATATTGATGGCCACGATTATTTCAAGGACTAATCAGACAACTAATGAACATCATGGTTCATGCATTTTCCAAAGAGAATATCACAAGATAAGGAAGAAGAGACAATTTTTTATGGAGGATCTTTGGATCCCATTTTTTAGGAAGAAGCAAAGGGAGTTGGGGCCTAAACTATCACACTTTGTATGTAGAAAAATGATTGAGTACACAATCTATATAGATATTCGTTTCCTAATTGAGTGAAACACAATTCATGATGTGAGTGAGATGTGATATTTGAGTCCCTAAAGCGTGAGCATGTGAAGAGGATGAGAGAGAGAGAGGATCTCTAAAGTTGAAGAACCGAAGAAGGAAGAATTTGTGCAAATGAGAGGATCTATGATTCTCACAGGTTCAATCATTCTAGAAGTGAAGGGAAGATAATCATCTCAGGGAGTGGATCAACAGATGGGAGGAATGGGTCATGTGAATATAATGATTGAGGTTTTTAGGATTAAAGTCCTCATTGTAAGTTGGTGCTTACATTGAAGGTTGATGCCTTCTTTATCAACAAGTGGGTGCTTGCAGTGCAGGTTAGTGCCTGCAATTCTTCAAGTTGATGCGTGTAGCAAGGATTGGTGTCCTTGGCAAATTGGTGTCTGCAATTGGAAAGTGGGTGCTTGTTATGACATGTTGGTGCATGTATTATTTTAATTTGGAGCTTGCATTAGGGATGGGTGTCCCTCTCAAGTTGGATCCTGATATTGTAATAATTGAATTATAAAAGAAACATCTTTTGTGGTTTTATCCCTTTTAAGGGTTTCCACATTAGATCTTGTGTACTTTGTTTATATTATGATGGTGAATGTGTTTTTTTATCTTTGGTTAATTTATGCATATTAATATGCAATGTTAATAATTGGGTGATGCAAGCCCCCACCTCCTCCTAAGGCTCGCGCGACCTCCCACTCTAGGATCATTCTTCTTTGGAGATGAATTGGCTCTCAGATCCTTGGTGGATCCCTTCCAAATGCACATAGGCCCTTTAAAAACATACTTTACTATAGGCCCATATAGATCCGAACCTCGCGAGTTTTTTCTTCTAGCCCCTTTCACCTTTAAAATCAAATTTGGGTGCTAGCCCTTTTGTTCTGGCAGAAAACACATGTGACAACAGCCTAGGACTAGGTGCATAGCCAAAAAGTGCTACTTCAGTGCTCCAGATCTTTGGGCTCCAGGAGTCCTCACATCATTAAACCTCAATTCCTCCAAACACGCGAACTCGCGAATTTTGCAAATCGAATGGCTGACAAACGCTTTCAATCGAAGGTCTACGATTACTCTAGGCTCTGGGCTTCAGAGCTTTCCATGATACAACACTCCAAATCCTCCAAACGTAAAATTTGTGAACTTATAGAGGCTCATAGATCAATGGTCTACAATTTCCCAATAGTTAATGACTAACATCTACATAGAAACTCTGGGCTTCGAGAGTTCCAATTTGTCAACACCCATTATTTCCTGGATCACCGAACTCCAAATACGCGAAGGGTTTCAATCAATAGTCCACATGTCCTCAATGATGAATGACCTTAATATACTTTGGGCTTTGGGTCTTCGAGGATTCTCTATCCAAAAAACTTTACACCTCCATTCTCTCTAACTGTCAGATTCCCGAACCACTAGCAATCTACCGACACGTGGCTTTGACACCAACGGTCAGGATCTGGTCTGGGCTTCGAAACTTCGAGAGTTCCCTGTTCTCTTTCACTACACTTCAATTTCACTAGATAATCGAACTTCTAGACCATGCTTGATCTATGGACACGTGTCCCCTATCTACCAATGGTCTAGATCGACTTTAGGCTCCGGGACTTAAACAAATTTTCTTCCTCAACAACACATACCCTAAAACTGTTGAATTCATGAATTCCAAAGGTATTACGGGTTATCTTTCATTCTTCTTACCTAGATCCAATGGTTGTTGATCCTTG
>JZKD02S0705384.1:417344-427487 GCA_000966675.3 Picea glauca | reverse complement strand
ATCTCAAAGCCACTCTAACCAAGTTAACAATCCCAAGCCAAATCCAACTTAGCAAAAGCTCCAAAGCTCCAAGCTAACCTTCTCCATGAGAGCTCCTCTCCTTTTATAAGATGAATAGGATAAGGTGAGGAGGTTAGGATGATCCCACTAAATCAAGAAAGTGAGTAAGATCCAAACCATTCAGATGCCACCTCACCATAGAAGTTTCTCCTTCTAGAAGATTCGAGAAAATGCTTGTTTTTCCCACATATAGGCATTCTCACACCCTACCTATAGAGAAACCTATGAACATCTCGCACCCTAGCTATGGTGCAACCTGCGAGAATCAGACACTCTTGCACCCTGCCTATATAGCAACCTACGAACTTTCTTTTTAACAGGGTTTTTACAAAGGAAAATGCAACTTCTTTTCTTAGGAAAAGTTCTTCTCCCTTCTCTCTCCAGGAACTCAGGCCACTGACCGTTCTGAACGCAACAGATAGGTTTACATCATTAACGGTCTTAGGGATGAAAAAATAATTTGTAACAAATATGTTCCATAGCTATCTCCGAGAAGAGATTACTCGAATCCGGAGGAACCTACTGTTTCTGACCATGGAGTGGAAGATTTTAGGCTAGCCAACCCTCCGATCAGTGACTTGTTGGCACCAATCTTGGTACAATTTTTCCCTCTGAGGGTGACACCTTACGAGCGTCAGATATTTTTACAAGAAGCTATGGAAACAAATGTTGCTACTTCGTCAGGGAGTCCTCACACTCCATATTTGGATACTACTACAGGGGGTATCTTTCCTCTGAAACCAATTTCGTTGATCCAGACCATAGTGGTCTCGACCCCCTCTACCTTGGGTAGTGGTACAATATCGTCATCTACAACAATCACTACTCTGTTTACGCAAAGTGCGATGGGCCCTCCATTTTCATATGGGATGCCCGACTTTGATTCAAACTCCATCCTTACCTACTCCACCCTACATACCATGGGTCTAGGGGCAGGGAGCTCAAATGCTCTTGTGCAAGGGTATGATGGGGGAAATTCTGTCCCTTTCAATGCTATCCCTTACAGTGGGGGTCATATACATCCTTCATCCCCCTCGCTTGGTGGTGCTTTTTAGAAACCCATTGGGTTGGATGCTAACTACAACTTGTTTGGAGAAGGAATTTTAGGAACTTCATCTTACACTACGCTGATGGGACCCATGTCATTCTATTTGTTCAACGCATTTGGTAATAACGCTTCAACTGTTGTCTCGGCTGGGGGAAACCCTAGTTTTGGACAACAGAATTCTGTGCAGGGTACTATTCCTACACATGGGGCAAGTATAGGAGTTTTCTCCTCACAAGGAATTCAGAATCCTTGGCAGGGATCAATTCCCTCGCAAAGGATGTCTATCAAGGGAAACCCCTTCCATGGTTAATGGAACCCTGTGAAAGGCTCAATAACTATGCCCGCCATATAAGCTAGGGGCATCCCCTTCCAAAATATTTGGAACACAATGTGGAGAGAAATCCATGCCCAACCCACGTCATCCAATTACAGGAATCATTTGATGATATCCTAGAAAACATAGTTTCCATACATTGGTCAAGGCCACTGTGTCTACCAGAACCCTGGCCAACAACCTAACTTTTCCTGGAAACCTGGTGCCAGTAAAACTCAAGGCCCCCTTTTTCCTGTACATAGTACCCGACCCAAAATACCATTTCTTGCAACGTTGCATCTACTAGAGTTGTCAAGGTTGCTTAATGACCCGATTTATCATGATCCACGTTGGGCCCCCATGCCAACTAAGTTTCCCTTGGATATTCCAAAATTTGAAGGCAAGCCTGGGGAAGACCCGGGTGATCACGTGACAACTTTTAACCTATGGTGCTCATCAAAATCCCTGCAATATGACTCTATACAATTGTGTCTGTTTCAATGCACTATTATGGGAGGTGTCACGAAATGGTATATCAATATCAACCGCTCAAGATATTCTTACTTTAGCGACTTGGTGATGGTATTCCTAAACCATTTCCAACTACCCGTGAGATACGATGTCGACACCGAATTGATGGCCAACTTTGAGCAGACTAAGGATGATTATATCTTAGATCACATCCGAGAATGATGGTGTCAGAATATCTTGATTAAGGTATAGGTCCTACCAAATTTCTTGTTGGAGTGGTTCCTGAAGTATTTGGTACTAGTTTTGTCCAAGGATGTTGCAATTGCGGGAGTGTTTTCAGAGGAGGAGGCGATAATGAGAGAGAAAGAACTTGAACTAATTTACTCTCAGTCTGGCTTACTCTATGAGATTTTTCGAGATGTGCCACAGTCCATCCTCAAGAAGGACAAACAAAATTCCGGACCACATGTCGATGGTATAGTTGGTTCAACACAAGGAAATTTCGTTGATCTATAGTCAAATCAATTGCAACAATTTTTGATACAGCATATAGCGGCTAGCCAGACCTCCGATTTGAATTTTCCCCCTACCCAAACGTTAGACGTACACAGTGTGCAATCGATGAACCCGAAGGCCAACCAACATTCTGAAGGAAATAAAAAACAACAAAAAAAGAAGGGTAAATGGTATAAGAATCCTAATACAAATGCTGGCAGGGGAAACACAGAGAAGAAAAAGTAGAAGTATCCATGTAAAGTTTGCATGAAGGACCATCCAACTCACCTATGTCCTCGACTTATGGAGGCCCAAAATATATTGGCGCAACAACAACCTATTGTGCTGATGAACCGATTTCCACATAGGAATAATATGGCTCAAGCCTCAACATATTCAAGCACGAAAGGGGGAAGTCAGGGACCCCCTGCATCTACGAGTAATACCTCGGCTAAAAATGTTTATATGGTAAAAGGTAATGTTGATATAGAAACCAATACCCATGATTATAGAATGTTGAAATATGTTGAGAAGGGTAAAGAAGCCACAAACCCACCAGTTCCTCTCAAGATCGAGAAGATGATGGGTGAAACAATGAAACACATACCGAAAGGGGAATTCAAGAAAGATTCTCATAATCCAAACATGAGGGATACCCAAAACTATTATGTGGTGGAAGATTTCACACAAACCCCTTGCGCGATGTCCTCTTTGGAGGTCCTCTAGAGCTGCCCTTCACAAAGAAAGCCTCTGTTATTCACCTTGGGATATGTAGAGACTTGTAATCTGGGAGTGATCGTTCTCAATCCAATTGACTTGAAACCTCGTCTCCCTTACCACGTTGTGTTTCATATCATAGTGTCCTACACCACAAAATTGTTTAGTTGGAATATCTTCCACACGGTGGTTGATGAGGGAACCTCAACTTGCATGATGTCGTTGGTGTGTTGGAAGGCCATTGGCCAACCCGTTTTGTCTCTGTCACCTACTTTGCTTACTGATTTCAACATTCATTCATTCAAACCACATGGAATCATTCCTTCTTTCCCTATGCAGTTGGGAGGTAAGACCATGTGCATCAAAGTTGAAGTGGTCGATGCACCTCTCAACTACAACCTTCTTTTAGGAAGGAGTTGGACCTATCCAATGCATGTATTGGTTGCCACAATTTTTTGGGTCTTGTTGTTTCCACACGAGGGTCGAATCATGACCATTGACCAATTTTCCTTCTTCCGTCCCGATCCTTCATCAGGGGAATCCAGGGTCCCGATGATTGATAACCCGAAACCCGAAACCGTCAACATATGGGTTGGTTTGTGTCCATCATTGATGGGTACTTTCGATTACCTACCTCCTTCTGGCGATGCCAAGTTTATATCGGATACCCCTAACCAACCTAGGGATGAAATATTTCAAATGTCGTCATTTTGAATGACTTACTTTTAAGATCCGTGGACTCTTCCTTCCCCATCTACCTCGATGGAAGGGATAGGGCATTCTGGCATGGCCATGTCCTTTTCCGCGACAGAAGTTGCGTACAACATTGTCCAACAAGCTTCAATCGACCCCAATCTGACTCCCTCACAAGAGTTAGATCTAGTTCTCGAGCCTATTTGGGCTCAAGGTTCCCTTGCCACTACATATTCTTTAGATTTGGTATTTCCCTCAGATGAGGATATTATTGAGGCATTGACTAGTCCAGATAGACTCTGGGATGATCTCCATCATAGATCATACTTCCTCACAGAGTTAATAAGAATAAAGGCAGGTGGATTTGTTTTGACTATGGATGGAGATAGGTCTTTTCATGTTAATCCTCTGTAAATGCACACATTTTACACCAAGGGTAATATGGTGAGTATCGCTGAAACGATTCTAATATATATCTCTAGTTATGGTCAAACAATGAATCCTTTCATTTTTAACTAGATAGTAGCAAGGTTTGTCTTCCCGAAGGAGATTGTCACTAACCATGGCAGTCACTTCCAGAACAAAATGATGTCCGAGTTAAGATCAAATATTGGTTTGAGGCAAGAAAATTCATCACCCTACTACCCACCAACGAATGGTCAGGTGGAAGCTATGAATAAGTCCCTCAAGACTATTCTTCAATGAACGATCAATTCTTCCAAGTCAAATTGGAATTTGATGTTGTATGTGGCATTATGGGTCTACTGAACGTCTGTAAATACTTCCACTGGTTTCTCACCTTTTCAACTTGTATATGGGTTGGAAGAACTCTTTCCTATTGAGTGCCAGATCCCATATTTAAAGTTGGTAGTAGAGTTATTACCAAATACTTCACTGCTTGAGCAACGCCTATTATATCTCGAGCAGCTCAATGAGAAACATCGTGATGCAGCCTTGGATAACAAGGCTCACAAGAAACAAGTCAAGTGTCAATATGATTAGTCCATTCATCCTTGAATTTTCTTCGAAGGCAATCTTGTCCTAGTCTATGACCAAGACAAGGATCCCCTGGGGTCAGGCAATTTCAAACCCATGTGGTTCATACCTTGCATTATGAAAGAGGTATTAAATAAGGTTGCTTATCATCTAGCTGAATTTAAGGGAAATTCCTTGGTGGATCCTAGAAATGGGGTGCACCTCAAGAAGTATTACTCTTAGGTTGGTCACTTGGGTGACTTCTTGTACATATGTATATTTCTTATACATTTTTTTGTCTTTTTGTTTTATGGATGTGTCATTATTTATGTCATCTTTTCCACTATGGCAGATGTCAAGTGAATTAGAGGTATTCTTTGGGTTCACAGATGGTGCAAGTCGACACACTCAGAGGCTTGCTTCCATATCTTGGGTGATTTTCATGCCTCAAGGCCAGTTGCTATCTTCTGGAGGTATCTGTCTAGGTGACGCCACGAACAATGTGGTTGAGTACAACACAGTGATAAAGTTTCTTTGTGATGCTTTGTTGCATGGAATCTCTCACATCTGGGTCTACTTAGATGCTCAATTGGCTGTGTCCCAGTTAAATGGAGTTTACCGCATTTATGATCCTAGTTTACACTGACGTTTCCTTGGGGTACGTCTCTTAGAACGTTACTTTGATTAGATTATGTATATCCATGTTCCTAGGATATTAAATCAAATAATATATACTCTAGCTAATCAAGTATTAGATTGGCATGTTTCATACACATAAAAAGAAGCACACACATACACATGTACATACATTTGTAAAAAATGTGATCCATAAGACATAAAGATGTAAATATATCTATATATATATCTATATATATATATATATCAAAAAGTGTCAGAGTACATAGGTGGGAAAAAACACATCAAAAATAATATCCGGTATACATCACGGGGCTTATGACCTAAAAATATACAAAAGGTGCCCTTGGCACATAATAAGTCTAGGCTATCTAAGGTCAGGGCCTATTGGCCCTGCCGTAGTGAACGACGATGTTAGCCAAATGCCATAAAAGTTGGACCCAAGTCCGTGGCACCCCAACTACATGAAGTTGCATGGATGGAGGGAGATATTCGATCTCGACTATAGGAACTATGTGAGTGAGCGCAGTGAGGTTCCTCTCCACCTGTCTCAAATCTCTCTTAGCCTCTCCGGCTGGAGGCCCCCCTACAACTACTGGTCCACTGACTACTACTAGTCTGTCGACTGTTGCTAGTACCACCTCTGGTCAAGGACATCACTAAGTCCTCACGAAGTCTGTCGAGCGCACTGGTACCACATTTGCACATAACAGATACGTATATGTCAGAACTCTGATTCATATAAAAGTGATATATATATAATAAAATAAAAATTAAATAACTTTAAAAGTATGTACCTAGCTCTCCTCGCTCCTCTCTAGGAGGTACGAGAATGTTTGGATCTCTAGAGAACTTGATTCCAACATAGGGGTAGTCCTCTATTTCTAGAATCTACCATGCCCACCAATCAAAAAATTTGTTGTCAAAGGCCTTTATGGTCCTTCATCCCCCTTGTCATGGCAACAATGCTACCCATCGACATACCATTGGGAAGGAGGCCACATGCCCCCGTACTGTCTCTCTGGGACTCAGACTGGGAACCCTCTCAAAGAAGAACGAGCATAGGATGGTGCCAAACTAGAATTTCTTTTTCCTACACTCTTGACACTCTATCAACTACCTCTTTATGCAAGTGAGCATGTTCATGCTCCAATCGTAAATACGTGCATCCACGCACTGAATTTCACAATGCATGTACGCCTGGGAACCCTGGTGTAGGGCCGCAGATCCAGTGATCTTCCCAATAAGAAATAGGATCGCCTTCAATGACAAGTTGGTGATCTTGTTGATGGGCACTTGAGAACCTACTTTCTCAGTGTCGACCTCACAATGCATCCTGATGTAGTCTGCAATGTTGAAGGGCCTAGGGGGGGAAAGTGTGTAGATTAACTGGTTCCCCTCTCCTCGAGAGGCCAGTCAAGAATTATATGTCCTTATTCATTGGAGTCAAAAAATTCCCCTCTATCCTAAAAGCCTTTGTATCTGGATGCCAGTAAACTACGAGGGTGTTCAGTAACCTGGGTTGTGCCCTCATAAATGGACACCAAAAGAACTTCCACAACCCACATTGTTTCAATGTGGAAATGGAAGTAGGGTCCTCATTAATCAAGATATCAATATCCTTGTGTTCCCTCTCCCTCTAGTGGACATTCATCCTATTCCATGAAAGTTCAAAGGGGATTTAGCTCTTGCATTTTTATTTTTTTCCATGCTTTTGAGGGTGTACACGGGTTGTTTTGGACACAGTCGCATATGTACACGGGCATACTATTTTTTGCCTGAGTACATACGTAGGTTTTCCTAGGACAACCCGTGTACATGTAGGGCCGCCCTTTTTTAGGAGAGCACGCGCCCCCCAAAACAAAAAATAATGCACAAAATAAGAATGGAAATGCAGGAGGGATGAGTTTGTACTTACTTGGTCTAAGGAGAAGTTCATTTAGTGCCCAAAATCAACATCCTTAGAAAAGGGGTATTTTTTACCCTCTGGTTAATTTTCAAATTGCAATGGTGAAAATGAGCTATCAACTTCTATTTATAGACTTTTTTGGTCTTTTTTTCCACTCTTTTGACCCCCTTTGTCATTTTTTCTGGCTTGGAAATCATTTAATTCCGTTCTTGAGTTTTTATTGGATGTTATGATACACTTTTCCTTTTGGTTTGGTAACTTTTTGGGATATGGATCAATTTTAAAGGTCCTTTGGTAAAAGTCATTTTTCCCAAGTTTTTTCATATAAGTTATGATTCCACCTCCACTTTTTGCATCTTGTTGTCTTTTCCGCTTTGACATAGGATCGATCCCATCGTCGTGCGACATGGAACTATCATTGCTACTTTAGAAGTGTCATGATTAGGTGGTAGAGCCTACCTTTACATGGATTCCATAGATACATCCTTGTTGCATTTTGGCATCCATTCCGTCTCTAACAACTTTAGGCTCGAGAGTCCTTGTTATTCCTATAATGATTATGATATTGAACCTCATTTGTCTGATGCACCATCACTCTTGGCCTCACCCTCAGGACTCCCAAAATGATCATGCTTTGTTGTCTTTCAAGCTCACTTTGAAATCCCAAAGCAACATCTGATGAGACTACATTTATGATTTTCAATCTTGATTAATTGAGAAAAGTAACCTCTTGTAGCATTTTAAGCCCTTTTCAGAGTCTCAAAACATGAAAATATTTTCGATCGATCTTGTTTTCCTTCATGCTCACCAAAATCAAATTTGAAGGCACGTCTGTCCAACGATAGTTTACCCCTTGTTTGGTCCGGATGGTCAATTTTATGAACAAAGGTATACTCTAGGAACTTCGGTTCACTAGAAGAGTATTCTCAGGTATAAGTTTAACCCTTTTTCGGGATTGAGGGACTAAATTTACGAAAAAGCAACATTCTCCTTGGTTTTGGTTTATCACTTTTTTCGATCCTCGGAGATTACTTATGAAAAAGGAACCCCAAAAAATTCCATATCTAAGCTCTTTTCATACTCCCTAAAATTGAAAATATCGTCGAGTGACCTTGTTCCTTCGCACTCGTTAAATTGGTCTAGAAGAACATCTACTAGCATGAGATCCTCTTGTCTTTTCTCGACACGTCATCGAATACCTCTGGATAGTGAAGTAATACACTCACATTTCACTCCTACCCGAGTTTTTAAGATCTTGAAGTTGTTTCTTGAGCTATGAATACCTCATCTCTAGCCATTGGGCGTTGTTGGCTTCTTGAAGATGGATACTATACTTGTATATATTTGATTTTGAGATGCAGATCCACTATTTATTTCTCGTGGCTACACTTTATATAGTTATATGACATGGATATGCAGTGTATTTGATTGGAAGCCATGATTTGTTTCATCTTGAGCATGGGTATGCCTGGCTCAGAGAGACAATTGTTATTTTGCAGATGGCACCTCCTGAAATTTGGTCCTGAGCTCACTCGTTTCGTATGTTGGTGATGATTTTGTAATGTATTTCGACTATCATATGCTCTTATGACCTCACACATTAAGGGGCATCTGTTATAACCCTCATTTTCTCTACACATGCATACCTGGCCTTTGTTCCTCTTACTTGCATTTTTTTCCAAGCCATCACTGAGTTGCTCTTCTAAAAAACCGATTTTTTGAAGATGTACGCGCCTTGCACCAATACTGCCCATGTAAATATGCTTGCTGCACCACTATAACCCATGTATGTATGCATTCTGCACCACTACAACCTGCGTATACTTGCAAAAGTTGCAAAAAATAAAAAGTTGGAAGGAATTCGTTGAGATTACGGGCTATTGGGTAGTTTCCCAACTAGTTCACCTCCTATAGCATGTCACCCAACCAAATAACCATCCTTTTTTCATATAAAAGGAGGTGTTGGGGTCTCATTCCACATCTAGAAATAATAATAGTGAAACTATGCTTGTTTCACATCCCCTCCTTTCCCCAAGTAATTGCAACCCTTTTGTGAGAATTGCCTTAACATTCCCCAGTTATCCCTTGTTCCTCCATCAGAACCCATTCACTTCCTAAGAAGAGATCAGAAGGTTGAGAGGAGAAGCCATACAAAGGTGGACTTGGAGCTTGGTGAAGAGGATCCCTGACCAAGTTCGTGGAGTAGTAGCCAACTTTGGTTGTAAAAGTATAGTCATTGAGTTATTAATAAAATAAGTACTCTTCCTGTCTGAATTCATGGTGTATTGAATTCTTTTAATGGTTTATGTTTTGACATTCTAACATCTAGCCATAATTTGTATATGAATAACATGCATGCATCTTTCTATTTGTCTATCTTTGAATGCAGGCCAACCTTGGGAGGAGGCCTGCATTTAGTGAAGCTTTCAAGCGCGAGGGGATCATCACCGAATGCAGAGTAGAGGTATAGTTACTCGATCCCTATGATCTTTTATTTTCTTGTATGAGTCTTGGGTATGTTTGGGGTAGTTATAGAATTAGTTGAATTTTAGATGGTTAATTGATCTGCCTACATTGTAAACCCTATAATAGTCATATGGTTTTTCTTTCCTTCTAGCAACATATAAAACACATAGAAAATCATATGCAGGGAAATCTGCTTTTGTGTTAATTCTGAATGGTCTTTACAATGTGTACAATACTAGAATGCAACATAGTCTCATCTCTTTATCCTCTCTTATATTCTCTATCTCTCCTACTCTCTAATTTCCCTAACTAATGAATTATCAATACATTGATCTTTTTACAAAAGAGGGGCTTCTTGAG
>JZKD02S0705384.1:396299-417294 GCA_000966675.3 Picea glauca | reverse complement strand
CCACACTGGGTGAACCACGTAAATCTGTGTCTCTCTTGTATTGTGTGTCTTCTGTGTTTTTGTTTCTGCATTTGTTTTATTTTATTGCTCCGCGGTCCTGTTTTTCTAACAATATACTCTTCTTACCTCAGACATTAAGGGGCATTTGTTATAACCCTCATTTTCTCTACACATGCATACCTGGCCTTTGTCCCTCTTACTTGCATTTTTTTCCAAGCCATCACTGAGTTGCTCTTCTAAAAAACCGATTTTTTGAAGATGTACGCGCCTTGCACCAATACTTCCCATGTACATATGCTTGCTTCACCACTATAACCCATGTATGTATGTATTCTGCACCACTACAACCTGCGTATACTTGCAAAAGTTGCAAAAAATAAAAAGTTGCAAGGAATTCATTGAGATTACGAGCTATTGGGTAGTTTCCCAACTAGTTCACCTCCTATAGCATGTC
This sequence comes from Picea glauca, assembly GCA_000966675.3. Taxonomy (NCBI): domain Eukaryota; kingdom Viridiplantae; phylum Streptophyta; class Pinopsida; order Pinales; family Pinaceae; genus Picea; species Picea glauca. The sequence continues at coordinate 416,840 of JZKD02S0705384.1, read as the reverse complement.
ACCCAACCAAATAACCATCCTTTTTTCATATAAAAGGAGGTGTTGGGGTCTCATTCCACATCTAGAAATAATAACAGTGAAACTATGCTTGTTTCACATCCCCTCCTTGCTCCAAGTAATTGCAACCCTTTTGTGAGAATTGCCTTAACATTCCCCAGTTATCCCTTGTTCCTCCATTAGAACCCATTCACTTCCCAAGAAGAGATCAGAAGGTTGAGAGGAGAAGCCATACAAAGGTGGACATGGAGCTTGGTGAAGAGGATCCCTGACCAAGTTCATGGAGTAGTAGCCGACTTTGGTTGTAAAAGTATAATCATTGAGTTATTAATAAAATAAGTACTCTTCCTGTCCGAATTCATGGTGTATTGAATTCTTTTAATGATTTATGTTTTGACATTCTAACATCTAACCATAATTTGTATATGAATAACATGCATGCATCTTTCTATTTGTCTATCTTTGAATGCAGGCCAACCTTGGGAGGAGGCCTGCATTTAGTGAAGATTTCAAGTGCGAGGGGATCATCACCGAACGCGGAGTAGAGGTATAGTTACCCGATCCCTCTGATCTTTTATTTTCTTGTATGAGTCTTGGGTATGTTTGGGGTAGTTATAGAATTAGTTGAATTTTAGATGGTTAATTGATCTGCCTACATTGTAAACCCTGGCATAGTCATAGGGGGGTTTTTTCCTGCTAGCAACATATAAAACACATAGAAAATCATATGTAGGGAAATCTGCTTTTGTGTTAATTCTGAATGGTCTTTACAATGTGTACAATACTAGAATGAAACATAGTATCATCTCTTTATCCTCTCTTATATTCTCTATCTCTCCTACTCTCTAATTTTCCTAACTAATGAATTATCAATACATTGATCTTTTTACAAAAGAGGGGCTTCTTGAGCCTTCCTCCACCTACCTACATTAAATTACATTTAATTGACATCTAGTCAGAATTAGATCTAGATCATCTGCATGTCAGCCATTGAAGGCGACTTTACACTTAGACTTACACATTACAATAAATCAACCCTCCTCTAGCCTTACAACATTAATTCTTCATTAAGTTTGAGTTTTAAAATCAAAATTTGAGAAAGTTAATGCTTCTCTTTCCTTGGGATCTACTCCCTCTAAGTGCGTTGTTGCACTAGCTATTGACGAACTGTTGAGTTGGAGAGATGCACATGCATCATTGGGAAAATATAAAAAATTATGTTAGATAGGGATTCATCCCATCCCCTCTTAGTATCTCTATGTGTTCCAACATTCTTGACCTACAAACCCTTGTTTGCGCCTTCTTTGAGCACCTTACTAGCTGACTAGGAGTTTCCTTATTTCCTTCTTGAGTCTATCGGTGAATCTAAGGTCGAGACCAACCCTTATAGTAGTATCTTGGGTGGAGGGACCCAAATTATTTTCGACGGATCAATGCCACAACATGACAGGTATACAATGTAACTTCCAAAATGTTGAATATTTATAAGCTACTCATTCCTTTGAAACGTCGTGTTTGTAATGTTTAGTTTACATTTATTTAATATATTTTGTTTAGAACACTAGTTGCATTTATTTTATTTTTAATTTAATTGAACTAATGAGTTAATTATTAGTATAACTACCTCTCCTCTTAGACTTTTATGCTTAATTGTTTTGTAGGTTGCAGAGGAAACTATCAGAAAGAGAAGGAAGATTTTGGACCTTGGGAACTACATCAAACGTAGGATTGCTGATGCATTTTTTTTTCTCTTCCTCGTGATAGTTAGTTATTTTAATCAAATCAATTATTTAATATTTGTTGTATGATACTTTTGGAATTATCTATCTTTACGATTATCGATTTGCTGCAATTAGACCACAATTGTAGGGTATTTTTCTCGAAATAAAAGGGCCATTGTTCGCAATGATTGTAAGCATTGGAACCCTAATACAACATTAGCACCACCTATTTGGATGGAAATCATGGGACTATCCAATAAATACTACCTTATATTGAGCTTAATACTATGGCACTTCCCAGAAAAAATTATTGTACCTCCATCTGCAATCATTACTTGAAACGTTGGTGCTGTAAATATAAAGAAATTGAGATCTTTTGCTAATTTGTAATTGATGAAGTTATGAGTACTACTAGATTAAATTAATGTTGTTAATTTTTATTTTTGATGTATCCTTGTATATTGAGGGTTTGTGGAGTACCGATGGTGTCCAACACATGACAAGATATCATTGGAGTAGTCTCTTCTAGATTTCGATCTTGTGATGGTTCCAATTCTTAATCTTCTTCCTCTTCACAGTCCATGTAAAATAATTTATTTTCACCGCATTACTATACATTTTTTCATAATTGAAACACATTTCCTTTTCATTCTTTCATCCATTTGGTGAGGTGTCAACCTTATCAATTGAGTGGGGTTAGGAGAGGGAACATGGTACTCTGTTTAGATTTTAGTGGTCACCCTTATAGTAGGAATATTTTTGTTTCCCACTTACCTTTCCATACTAAAATATTGCTCTAGGGATTTAGGTTCAAAGAGACACACCTCATGTTGAATGTTCTACTTTAAAGTTCCCATAAAGAGATCTAACTAATTATCCTAAAAAATGTTCTTTATTGTAAGACTAAGCTTTTGGAATTGTTGAATGTGTTATATAACTGGGACTGTTTGTCGAAGATTTATCAGTTGACTAAAGAATGTATTTCTCTTAATATTCCCATAATGTGATATCAATTCATCCATAAAAATAGACCAAGAGATAATATCATTTTTTCTTCTTTCACAAGGCCATTGATACCAAACAAATTGGTCATTTTATAAATACAAGGATGTAATAGGTACCTTTTGTAAACTTGGTACTTGGTGTGGATTAAAGAATTATTAAATATATAATATCCATGTTATAGGATATTTACCATCAAACATCCTCATATCAATGTTTGAAATGAAGCAGTTCCTTAGTATTGACTTGAAGCCTTGTTGATGTGGATCTTGAAGTAATCAATGATCATGATTTTGTGATTCATAATTTGTTCTCTTCAAATGTGAAAAAATACTCCCCATGTGTGATTGAGTCTCAACAACCTTTTTCTCTTTATTTTCATGATTTTCTTGCATTTTTATATCTCCTTTATGGAGTCTCTCATCTAGAGCATGAAATATCATGGAAGACACAAAAATTTGAAAATCATTCATGGATTTTTGTATTTCTTCTATATTTCAATACATATCCTTTTTCATGTCATTCTTGTTTCATCCATATTCTTTTCCATCTCTTTCCTATTTTCATCCATCTTCTTTTCCATTTCTTGAATTTTTCTTTGTATTTTTACTAACACATCACCTATTATTGACCTAGCACTCAAATCATTAAGTTGTTCCTCCTATTTGGAGAGCTTGTTATGTATCTCCTCATTTTTTTCATGAGTTATTTATGAGACTTATAGAGGTTTAACTGGTTTTAAAATGTTTTTTTATATCCATGTGGAATGCAAATAATAATACTCCTCTATTTTCTCTTTATCACAAATTTTGAATCACCAAAAATGGATCTTCAAATAAAAACTTGTGCCAATTGTAAGCTACATACCTTTGAAACTCTTAATTGGGAGTATGTATGGATGAATGACCTTTGTATTGATGTATCTATGAAATTTTAACCCTTCTAAGTCTAAAATTTTGGACTATAGTACTCTGATATGACTTTTTAAACTCCTGAAAAAAATTCGCAATCTAAACCTTCACTCATAAAAGGTTATAGCACAATTACTAAAATGACTTGTTTAAGGCTAATTTCAGGACTAGTAAAAATATCCAACTTCCATAGGATATATCTCACATATTACAATGATTCAAAATATGAAATTGTTTTCGTATGTAACTCACTATGTTTCATCAGGATTTTGAAAATTTCAGAGTCTGAAATGTCACAAAAAAGAAGTTACAATAAAAATTCCAAGATGACACTTTTAAAATTGTTTTGAGGATTAGTCACAAACCTTATATTTAATGGACTATTTCTCAAAAATTATAGTGAAATAGAAACTAAAATTTTTACCACATGTACTATGAAATTTCTCCTGAGTCGCCATGTAATTTTACTTTCTGGAAATTCCCAAAAAAGTAATTAAAGTGAAAATTTCAATGACTTGCTTAAAAACAAGTTTAGGATGAGTCCCAAACCCTATATTCCATAGGATATATATCCAAAATTATAAGGAACCAGGCCTTGAAAATTTTACCACCTATAACATGATATTTTAACTTAGTCTCAAACTTTCATAGTCTGAAACATCCTAAAAATTTTTTATAGAAAAAAATCCAAATTGTCTCAGTTAGAGGTGCAAAACCCTAGGATCGTAAGCTCTCATACGAAATGTTAGGGTCCAACACCCTAAAAATGATAAAAATTCAATGAATACAGTTCACTTCTAGGCATAAACCTACTTTTAAAATATACTCAGTTCATAATAGAATATGATATGAGATAAGATGATCCTAAGACTAGGTTTCCTTGCTATATATAGGAGAGAAAGGGTACAATTAAGGGTTCTAGACAACCTACTAATATAACATTATAAATTTAATAATTCAATATGTAGGGGCTTAATAATGGGTTTTAGACATAACATGGGGCTTTGTATAGGGATTAAAACATGTCACTAGTATGTTGTTCCCATTTTATGATGATTTACCGATGCATATTCATCACCACAATGTCACAAGTACGATGAAGGAAATGACCAATTTTTCATCATGTCACCTTTGTTGTAATTATGACACTCAAGAAATCGTCGCAATATAGACGAACACATCCATTGTAAGAATGAAAAATCATTGAATAATAGTCCCCATCAATTCATTACAACTCCATCACGTTGTCGTCACTAGTATGTCAGGAAATCGATGAATTTCTATCGTAAGAGAGACAAATAATTGGCAAATGTGCCCCATTAGTTCGTCATCAATACATCGCAGAGAATGTGCCCCATTAGTTCATCATGAATACATCACATTGTCCTTGATAGTACATTGGAATATCAACAAATTTCAACCATAAGAGAGATAAATCATTGACAAATGTGCCCCATTAGTTTGTCACAACTCCATATCATTTTTGTCTCTAGGTCATTGGTAGAGTGACAAAGCTATGAAAAACCCTCAATGAATGTTCCACAAAATATCAACATGATCCCATCGAAAGATCGATAATATGCCAATGAATAGGTTGTATTTTCAATAGTTTATGGGTGGGGAAGAAAAATTCCCTCTAGTTGAACCATCGACGAATTGGGCCATCAATGGTCCAACGAAGGGTTATTATATATATATATATATATATTGGTTCTTCCTTTGTATTTTTCATGTTAGAAATATATTGGTTTTAATTCCAATGTATTGTTCCTGCAATGATAGAAAGTCCCATTAATGTGAGTTAAAGAATCAATTTAAGAAGCAATGAAGCAAGACTTAAAATCTTGAAAATTTGCATAATGCAGTGCAACCATCCCATACTAGAGTAAAGTCTATGTTCACATAACACAACATTAGATAAAATGATCAATATAGGAAATTTTGTATAAAATTATATATCAAGACAAGTACATTACAACCTCAAAGCACAAAACATATAGAAAGGTATGGTCTTTCATAGTTCTCGGTACTTGTAGGTTGATTAGATTTTGTTGAAAATATCCATGAAGCAAGTAGTAAAGTAATGTGCATTGTAGATAAAAAATTCCATAATATGTTCAATCTTACACTCTTTGAAATAATATTAGCGAGATTCAATAGTTAGAAACTTAGGATATTGCAAGTAATGCATATTGAAAGTCCTTCCAAAGTGACTACATCCATTCTTAATCTACATGGAAGAGATTCCATGAATCTAAATTCCATATTCATGTTGCACCTTAGGCCTTCTACTCATTAGACACTTGCTACAAATCCTACAATAAAATAGAGCATTTTCAAGGATTACAAGTCAAATATACAAAAGAAAGAAGTATAGAAGTTATACAATGAAAATCAACCCTTCAAAATATTGTTATGACATAACAAAGCATAGCTACCACTACCGAAAACTAATCATTATCATGTAATAATCATTTCAATTTATTCCAAGATCTATAGGCAAGGAGAAGAACATCAATACACCACTTTTTTTGTCATACAATGATCATCTTGGTTTATTCCAAGATATGTAGGAAAGAAGAAGAATGATATTGCATCAAAGGTTCCTGACCTACCATGGTCACTCACTACCATAACGGAAGAAAGAGAAAAAGAGAAGCTCCATCAACATACAATAAATTTCACTAACTACTAGATAAAAAAAATATGAAATATCTTAACATTGGAGACTTAAGTTTTTATCATAACCCTCTACAAAAAAAATATGATAGTTAGTTGACCCTTACTCTCATAAAATAAATCCACAGGAAAAAGATTCTTACACAAGTTCCAACAAATCCAACACAAGGACATGCCATTTTACAATAATGTACATGGAAAAGTCCTCGTAAGCTATGTATCAAAGGAAATCTGCATACATATATTTCTTAACATTCCTACGTGTTTCAGCATATCAAAAGTTTCAATGCAAGAAATACCAAGGACTTTGTATCGTCACTTACATACATGAAGAAAAATGAGATATTTAATGAAATATAGATCTTCACTAAACAATGTATAGTGTAATGAAAATCTTCGAATTCAATACTATGTAAGGAAAAGACACATCAAAAAATCATAAGTTCTCACATAGAAATCAAACATAATACATGGATGACTAAGAAGAATCATCAAGAAATCATAAGTTCACACACATGCATCAAACATCATACATGGTTGAATAAGGAAAGTCACATTCCAATTCGAAAATATCAAGAAGCCACCACAATGGAATTCTGAACCCTATTCTGTTTCAAGCACACAACTTAACAATAGTTTTCACATTGTTATACTATGGAATTTTCAAATTACTAAAGGTCCGAGAAAGAAATCTCAAACAAGTACTCCTTCTCCTCCCAAGAGTATTTCTAGTCATATTGAAGAAAAAATGATTACTAATACTCCAAGTACAAGCACATCATAGTAATACTCTACATCTAATGCAAGCAATAAAAACAAAGTATTTCATACTCTAAAAAAACTCCAAAAATTTCTAAGGCCAATGATAGAGTAGAAGGTTGAATCCCATATCCACTTGTATCAATGAAATTTTTTTACATACAATCATTGTTCAAGGAGTCCTTGACTAAGTATTGGTGCAAGAAACAAGGATTATGTGGAAAAAGATAAAATAACATAGTGACGTGCATTTTCACCAATAAAGTTGAAATGCAATAGGATATGCAATTACACCATGAAGTTTGACAAATGCACCAATGCAATTAAATTTTCATCTACAAGTGGTAGAAACTACACAAGTGTGAAGCTATAGGGTCTACAGGAGAATAATAGTACATAATTGTCACTCCAAAAGCAACTACATGAGATAGAGACTACAAAGGAATGACTCTATAGTAAACTAAAAGAGATAGAGACTACATAGGTTTGAATATACAAGAAACTACAGGATATAGAGACTACAAAGGTGTGACATTATAGGTATCTACAAGAGGTAAATGCTACTACAAGAGATAATCCTTACATATACACAAACTATATAATGCTATAGAAAAGGATTTATTCTACCTCCATGTCAAAATCAAGCATTTGAACCTCCTACAAAAGAAATTCATACAAAGAATAATCTCATGCATGAATCATCAAGCCTCATTACAATTATGAAAGCGAAATGCAAAATCCATTACAATCATTCAAAATCAAAATTTCAATTAACAACAAAGGTACACAACTTCTACTCAAGTTTATGAATTTATGACTTAAGTAGACATGCATGTAACAAAACCTATAAACTCTAGATTCCCCTAACTAGACTATGATTATGTTGATACCCTACAAACTTGCCAACATAGTATTTGAACGGTAAGATTAGGGGGGAAATAACTTGGTGCTTGGTGTTAACATAATGATTTTAGTTATTAAAGTATAAGTAGGGAAGTCACATCAAATTGGAAGTGAAATCATAAAAGGTAAACGACCATCAAATAACATCAAATTTAAATTAGGATGGCATCATTTTTGGAGGAAACGAAGAACAATCATAATTTCAAGCCACCCCGAGTTGAAAGAATGGAAGTTTGAGTTCATTAGAGAAGTTTAAAATCTATTGGAGTGAGTCTTGTTGGAAAGCATAAGTGACAACCTACACTTCATAGATCAAATCCTAAACTCTAGATGTGTGCTTGTTGAAGATATTGTTCAAGATTCCAAATGTGAGAAGAGTCAAAGGCTTAATCCTTAATCTGAGAGTAACAATATAAATCTTGAGTCGAGTAAATAAAGTCATGAATTTGAAAAATATTTTGAGTATTATAAGAAGAAACTGAGTAGAGGTTTGGTAGGAAAACCTAAGTCTATTTTACTAGGAAAAACCACAAGTGGTTTTAAGAAATAGAAAACAAGAAAGGAACTTGGTGGAAAATGCTTTAAGCCATATTTAACACATGTATTCATCCAATGAAATAAATATATAGTACAGGTCTAACCGCCTCTATATTTCAATTAGGTTTAGTTTAGGTGGTTGGGAGGAATGTTTTTTATCCTCCCCACCTAGGTTCAATTCCTGTAAGTGACATGTGGAGCTCATAACGAGTCTCCTTCCGATCATATCTTCATGGATTCTAGGAATCCTTGATCCATCTCCAATTTCTAATGAAAACATTGATGACCCTCCACATCCTGATGGAAATGAGCCAAGTGATTGATACAAAGGAAATAACTTCAAGGGACCACCAATAGGAATTCATGCTGAACTAAAAGGATATTTAGAGTTTTCATTGGGAATAAAACCATGGGGACCCATTTCAAGAGGCGTTGATGTCAAAATAATTTGATCAAAATTTTATGTGGGTGTTGGATGACTCTTATGATGGAATATTTAAGGAAACAAGATGCTAAATAACCATCAAAATGTCGAAGATTATATTTTCTTGAATTCTCCAAAAAATTCTAACTGTCTGCAACCCGTCTGCTAGATTCTTAATACATAGATTGAAAGCCACCTTCTTCACCTATTTCTGGAGGAAATGAAGGAGACTTCATTCCTATGAAGGATCCTACATTCCTATGAGTAAATGAAGGAGCATGCATTTATATGTACAATGTGATTTGTTTATATGGAAACCTTCAATTTATTAACAAAACATTGAATTTTATCTAATTTGTCTATGGTAGAATTAGTCTTGTTGAATTAGATGGAAGTTCTTAAGGAATCTCAACTATAATATTATTTCACCACTAATTATTATAATAGTAAGTGGTTAGTGGAGAATGATTAGTAGTTAATTTTCTTTTTTTATTAGAGGAGTGGGGCACACAGTGTCTAATGTTTCGAAATTCCTCAAGCCACCTCAACCTGTATTCCATTTTTTGAAATTTGGTCATGTAAAAGTTGGGGGAAACTCCACATACAAGAAAGGATTAAAGGATATTGTTGGGGATTTTAAAAGGGTTGGAAATGTTGTAGTTGAAGGATGGTGTTTCTCTAAATCCCTTGGCGCCATATTATCTTTTCATATCAAATCTAGTACAAATAGAAAAACTAAGCTTCATGATAATTGTATGTGAGATACAACCATCAAAGGGGTGCTATGTTCTTAATAATGGATATACTTCTTGTAAACAAGGAAGTTGTGCATAGTTCAAGATCTCTTACTTATCACTCATATTACATGTAATATTCTTCCTAGCTCATACAAAGGCAATTTGATGTCTATGTGTTTTGTACATAAATTAACTAAAAAAACCTTGTTTATGTACAGATTTGGAAGAGGCCTCATCATTGAGTTTAATGTAACTAACTAATGCATGAAATAAATACTACACAATGTAACTAACTAATTATGAAAGAGAATCAAATGATTTGTACCATCTCATAAATGTGATGTGGATCATGGAGGTGACCACCCTTCAAACCTTCATTTGTAAAAGACAATAATAGGTGAAATGACTGAATAATAACTAAACAAAAATGAGCTTGTATTTGAAAAAGAGAATTAAACACTATATGACTGAATAATAATTAAACATGTACGATTCTCTAGAAATATTAAAGGGTAACACCTCATGAATTATCTTCTCTTGGTTTCAAGAATAATTTATTCTCGACTAAACAAGACCAACCACATGAAGGTGGAATCTTGTTTGGCCCCTTCCCCCCCCCTCGCATCACTCTCAATTCCCCATACTCAATCATGCATAACAAGAAGAAAAAAACTAATTGAAGCTAAATGAAAGAAAGAAGGTACATGCATACATAACATATAAGATCCATGCACAACTAGCAAAATAAAAAAATTGTACAGTCAATAATTTATATTAATAAAATTTGTCCCGAAAATATGTACAAACACTTTTTTTTTCTTCTTTTTGATAAAATTCATGAGTGTATCATCATCACATTCATGTCAATTCCAAACTTCATCTAATGGGTCTTGTTATGCTGCTAAAAGGTGATGGGTCATCCTAATAATTCTACTACTTCTAGTAGCAGGATGTGGACGTTGATGCCCTATAGGGGCATCCACTAGAATAACAAAAGTGTTAAAAGGACATGGTTAGTTATTATTCATAGTAGTGTTTCATTAATATGAATATAATTACTATGTTCTTTACCTAGAGGAGTAGTGGACACCATTGGTTGGATTGCCATCGGTTCCTCTCCTCTTTGAGCACCATCATTGTAACACCTCGGGTTTTGAGCCCCCATATTTTGTAATGTATTGTTACATTGTTGAGAGGCTAGAGTGCCCAAATAATTATTAAAAGGCCATTGTGCCTAAGAAATGTAATTTGTGATCATTATTAATAATAAATACATTGTTGGCTACTAGACGGACAAGAACTAGAGTTGTTTTCAAATTTCTATTGTGAGGGGTTTCAAGGATATTTTCCGGATACTCCACAATTTGTGCCATTTTGTCATCGTTATTTCGAATCCGAATCAAGATTCATCATCAGGAATAATCGTCAAATATGAAATCTTGATGATCTACTCAATTAATACTACATTTATAGGGGGCTATGATTCCACAAAAGAGGTGGCTTGAGTGGATAAGTGTTTATTTCATTTTTTTAATTATCCATTTTTCTTAATGGGGCAGAATGAGTTACATGAGGTCTTGGGGGAAGCCCAAGAGGTTATTTATCCCCATGAATTACATAAACCCAACCCTATTCTTTTGGGGGGGTTCATTCTCCCATTGGATAATTCTCTCATTCGTTTTGGCCATTCACTCACTCTCATTCCCATCCCCATTCTGTTGTTATTGTTGGTCACCTCATGCACTCATTCACCCAATTTGTTCATTGTTCATCCTCTCTCATGGAGTATGCACTCCATTCATTCCTTCACTCACTCATCTTTCCTCATTCATGTTTAGCTTGGGAAAGGAAATCATACCATTGAAGAACAACCACGATTTTGTTGGCTGTAGAGATTGCTGGTGTAATCCATCCATGATTTGATGTCTAGATGTCTAAGATGCTTGGCCAGTGTCCAACTTTTCTCACAACTTCGAGTCCTGAGAGTCCCAACTGGGAGATTCTATACTACCTGCATCAGAGCCCTAGAAGGAGAAGGAATGCATGGCAGAGAAGGGTGGGGGTCCATTCTCGTGGGTGGTATAGGCTATGTAGACGAGAGCTAGATACTTGGATTGTTGTGAGTGTTGGAGAGGCTTGTGAGAGATTGAGTGCAGACTGGTTTGGGAATCCGAGTAACACTCTAGAACCATCCTTGTGGATTCATAGCCCTGGATTAGGGCTGATATTATTGTTGAGACTTGGAACAATAGTGTCTACAGTTGGGTGGAATGCCCTTGGTCTACAACTAGTCGATGGTTCTCTTCTAGAAAAGATAAGTGCTCTTTGTTATGGTATGGATTTCTTATGTATGAATTATTCCATTGTGTATTTAATTATCATTGAATTCATGATATTATTATAATATGCATATTGCTATTTATTATTGTGCATGGCATATGATTTATTGTTTATATGCTTAGAATAAACCTTGATCAATGCATGTGAATCTTTGATGCATTCCCTGTTAGGAGAAACAAGAGAAGGGATCAAATTAATTTAGATAAGGGACTTGTAGCTAACATGCCTGGTTTATGGCTGCCTGGGTGTGTTATAGTTTGGTATTATAGATCATGGTTCCAATACTAAGCCTAGATGGGTCATGTAAACCAATATTGAAGGAAAAATTTCATAGAAAAATTGAGTTGAAGAGTGCCAAAGGCACTGAGAGTGCACCTTAACAATGTTTGAAAGCTCAGGAGGTGTAGTGGTTCAGGAAGCCATGATGGCCATAGAATCCATTTGGGAAGGATATGAATCCCTCACAATCGTCAGATATGGGAAAAGAGCGCATAAGTTAAACCCTCAAGTCCTTCAGACTTCACTGCTTCGGAAGTTTCAAGTTCCTTGTCATAAAAGAAGGCTAAAACCCTAAAGCTCCGAATTCCTAGAGTGAATCTACATCGTAGATCATGAGAAGGGTACTTGACCATTGGATTTGGCCAAGGACAGGTCTAGGACATTAGATCAAGAACACATCAGGAGGCAAAGCAAAGTGGAGAAGATCAGACCCTAGCCGTATGATTAGCGTACTAGTGAGTGTGAGTCATAGATCGAATGACACTTCCAAGGTTTGACACTTTGGGAGAAGTGAGTCCTTAAGTTGTTGGGAAGAAAATATCTCGAAGTCCCAAACTCTAGAGTAAATATGGACCCTTCATATTCGAGGACACGTGTCTAAAGAATATCAAGGGTTCATAAATTCGACATTCGATAGTTCGAGGGTGTGGTGGTGTCTAGAAGTGAAAGCCTCTGAAGTCCCAAACTCTGAAGTAATTCTGGATTGTTTGTTCTTGAGGAAATGTGTTCATAGATCATCCTATTTGGGAATTCAACATTGGAGGGATTTGAGGTGTAGTGTTGAGAAGCCTCTTGAAGTTTTGAATCCCCAAAGCCCCGAAGTTGTGAGGCACTGGAGTGATGTGGCTTAATGATGTCACCTAGGGTGATGTGGACACACTTGATGCTTGCCACATGTCACTATGCTTCATGTTTTTCAAAGACTATTTATGCCAATTAGTATATGACACATGTCACATGTCAGATAGGGCCACATTTTCATTCCTTATGTTCTTCCATGTAGCACCCCTTGGTGCTTAGTTACCGACGAATAACTCCAGGAGTTTTCCAATTCAATGTTCAGAAGGAATGAGTTGTAATGAAGGTGAAACCTCCCAAAGATTCAAAGAGTAGAGTAAATCCTCACCGTTGATTGGGAGAGGATGCGTGGTAGTAGATTTCATAGTCCAAAGACTTGGAACTCTGGAGGATTCCAGGCATAAGTAGTTGGGGTTGAGGACTCCCAAAGGTTGGAGTTAATCTCGATTGTTGATCAAGAGATTATACATGGAGGAAGGAGAGGATCTCTAGTAATTCAAAACTCTAGGATATCTGTGGAGAGATGCTTTGGAAAGCCCCGAAGCTCGGAGCTGTGGAGAAAATCTCAGCCATTGATCATAGAGGATATGTGGCAGAAGATCCTACAATCCATAGACTTGGAATTCCATAAGGATTGAGAATGTGGACAGTCTGGAACTCCCGAATCCCAGAGTCTTGGAGCTCCTATTGGCCGTTAGATTTATAAATTTACGGTGGATATTTAGTTTAGTATTCCAACATAATATTAAAAGTTCCAAACAATAATTAGATTTCAAATGTATAACAATGTATTTCATAAAATTACATGTTCACCAAAGGTAGGGTACACCAATATGCTTTATGATCTCTACAATGAATATGGATTGTCCAATCTACGATCGGATTTCAAACTCAAAACAAAAATTGTATTGAATTTAAATTATGGGTACATGCCCCAACGTTAACTTGTGTGCCTATACAATCTCCACAATGGATTATGACCGTCGATATCAGCCTAGATAAGTGCCTCCTACTAAGTGCTTGGTAATGACCTTGGTCCTATGAGACTTTGGTCGGAGTAAAACGGGAGCTAGTGGCCGAATTGTTGTTTTTAAGGGATGAAAAGTGCTAAGAAGGGATAAGCCCATGGTTTCGAGCTGTGGTCACTTGGGAAAGTGGTGTGAAGGAAGCGCATGTGTAGAATTTATTTTTGTATTGACCTAAGGATAACATGGAAGTGTTTGATATATATTCTTCATGATTTGAAAGGACCTGTAGCATTATTGACAATGTTTTTTTATCACATGCTTAATTATGAAAAAATGGTCAGTTGCACATTTTGCAGAGTTAAGGAGTTTAAAAATAACATTAAAAATGTGTATTGAATAAATGGAAGAAGGTGAGGGATCCTCCAACCATGATAAATAGGTCAAAGGCTAGAATACCAGAATTGGCAATGTAGAGACAAAAACCAACGGATGCAAGGGCCGAGGGGAGAAAGAAACATTTCTAGAAACTGTGAAGAGCATGAAAATAGAAGTGTAGAGATACAAGGTAGAAAACAAGAGGTTGATGAGAGAGCAAATTCAGATAAATGATCGAGTGATGTAGATCTTAAATCAGTTGCAAGGTGAAGCCAAGAATGGCTCGAAGCAAGAGGAAGAATGTAGGTGTCATGGAAGAAGAGATGATCATGGAAGAGTTGGTTATTCTAGGAGTGCTAACAGAGCTCATAGAAACCACTCACCTCCTTACTCATCAAGAAGGTCTTATGCATATGAACATTCCTTAAGCAGTCCAGAGGTGTCTCCTGTTAGGAACCAAAGAAGGAGACATGAAGTGGAAAATTTGCAAGGAGAGATAAGAAAGATAAGGACACCATCCTTTGATGGTGAAAGGGAGAGGGAAGATTATGCTGAAGCATGGTTTCTTGGAATCGGGAGATATTTCCAATTGCACAACTATTCTTAAAATATAGAACCCAAAATTTCCACCTACCATTTACATGGGAAAGCTACTATGTGGTGGGATCAACTGAAGCAAGTTGAACATGTTAATGAGAATATGGTTACTTGGAATAAGTTCAAGAATTATTTTCAAAAGGAGTACCTCTCAGATCATTTTTATGACAAGGAAATCTAGGATTTATTTGAAATCAGGTTGCAAAGAATGACTATGACAGAATATGAGAAGAAGTTCTTGGGGTTGTTAAAGTATGTTGGGTTTATAAACAATGAAAAGGTAAAAATATAGAGGTTTTTGAGTGGGTTTCCATTCTTTTATAAAGAAAAGATTCGGTATGATGATCCCAAGACCCTGACTGAGACCATTCAGAAGGCCAAGTACTTGTATGAGAAAGGCCAGGGCAGAGAGTCCATGCAGAAATCTTGGAAGGATAAGAAGAAGGAGAAGTCTGATCAGAGGAAGAAGGGATTGAAACCTCCTTTCAATAGAAATGATCCTAATAAAAATCATCAATATCAGTATGCTAAGGTTGAATCCAAGAAATAAGACTTCTTGGGAAAAAGGGGAAGACCATCAATCCAAACTTGGGGATGAACGAGAGATCACATGTACAAGGATTTCCCTCACATAAATGACATAGTGAAGACCATGCACAACATCCAAGAGGATACAACAATCAAAGACATGGGAAGGATTTATGTAGCCTTAGATGATCAACAAGGAGAGTATCGGTCCAATATGATCGAGGTAGAAGGTAAGATTATTAATCATTCTATTTCTATTTTAATTGATTAAGGAGCAAGCCATTGTTACATTGATCCTAATATATTGGATAGATTACATTTGGAGAAAATTAAGCTTGGGAAATCAAGTTTGGTTCATCTTTCCACTAGAACCAAAAGGAGAATCCATGATATGGTCAGAGGTTGTTCCATAATTCTTAATGGTGTAAATACCAGTGATGATCTAAATATCATACCATTGGGGTATTATGATATTATAATTGGAATGGATTGGTTGGAAAAGCATCATGTTGTCCTATATTGTCATAGAAAGACATTTATATGTCTTGATGGATATGGAAAACAAACCACTTTGAAAGGTGTACCAAGACCCATCTCTATAAGGGAGATTTCAGTCTTACAACTAAAGAGATGTTTCAGAAAAGGGTGTCAGTTTTATGCAACCCATGTGGAGGTGCCAAAAAATACAAAGGGGCCAAGCCTTGAATATTTCTCGGTACTACAAGAATTTGAAGATGTATTCCAAGAAATACCAGGGTTCCTGCCAAAAAGGGAAATAGATTTTTCTATTGATTTAGTGCCAGGAGATTCCCCGATGTCAAAAACACACTATAGAATGAGCAAACCCGAGTTAAAAGAATTACAAATGAAGTTGGAAGAATTACTGAAGAAAGGGTAGATACACCCAAGTGTTTCACCTTAGGGAGCACCAATACTATTTGTCAAAAAGAAAGATGGAACCTTGAGGTTGTGTATTGACTTTCGACAATTGAATAAGTCTACTATGAAGAACAAGTTTCCTTTACCCAGAATTGATGACCTCTTTGATCAGCTAAGAGGAGAAAATATATTTTCAAAGATAGACTTGAGATTAGGATACCATCATGTAAGAATCAGAGAAGAAGATATCCATAAGACATTTTTTAGAACCAGGTATAGGCATTATGAATTTGTAGTGGTGCATTTTGGATTGTCCAATGCACCAACTCTCTTTATGTGCTTAATGAATGGAATATTTAGAAATTACTTGGATAAGTTTGTCATAGTATTCCTGGATGACATACTTGTCTATTCTAAGTCTGAAGAGGAGAATGAACATCACCCAAGATTGCTATTGCAAGTGTTGTTGAGGGAAAATTACTTGTATGCCAAGATGAGTAAGCATTCTTTTTATCAAGAACAAATCCATTATTTGGGACACATTATTTCAAAACATGTCATAGTGGTGGATGCAGATAATATTGAATACATTAGAGGATGGAAAACACCAAGGAATGTTTCATATGTTAGATCTTTTATGGGGTTAGAATGTTACTACAGAAGGTTTATAGCAGGGTTCTCTAAAATCTCTCATCCCATCACTTCTTTGCAAAGGAAGGGAATTAAATTTGAATGGACAACTGAATGTGAAGAGAACTTTAATTTGTTGAAGGAGTTACTCACTAGTGCACCTGTGCTAAAAATTGCTGACCCAAATGAAATTTTTGTGGTATGTACAGATGCATGCAAGGAAGGACTTGGTGGAGTCCTCACTCAAAATGGACATGTCATTTGTTATGAGTCTAGAAAGTTTAAAGAGCATGAGAGGAACTATGCCACACATGACTTGGAGCTTTCTTCCATTGTTCACACGTTGGATATGTGGAGGCATTATCTCATGGGAAAGAGATTTGAATTAAGAACAGACCATAGTGGTTTGAAGTATATTTTTGAACAACCAAATTTGAATGGCAGGCAAATAATATGGCTTGAATTTTTAAGCGAATACGACTTTGATATCAAGCATATCAAAGGAAAATAAAACAAAGTTGTTGATGCACTTAGTATAAGAGTGCATATCATTCATGATACTATTATTAGTATGCATCAGTTAGACTTGAAGAGAAGAATTTTAGATGTTGTTGTTATAGATCAACATTATCTGCAGGTAAAGGAAATCTTGCAGCAAGAGGATGTACAACATAAAATGAAACAGTATGAGATAAAAGAAGATGGACTACTTATGCATAAAAATAGAATTTATGTTCTTAGTTCCGAAGAAATTAGGAATTTGGTATTAAAGGAAATGCATAATGTTCCATATGCTCGACATCTCGATTACCAGAAAATAATTACAGTAGTAAGAAGCCAATTCTTTTGGCTGGGGATGAAAAAGGATGTTGTTTATTACATTGCCATATGTATGGAATGTCAGAGAGTAAAGCATGAGCATAGACACCCAAAATGTTTGCTACAACCATTACCAATTCCAAAGAAGAAATGGGAAGTGATAACCATTGATTTTATGAAAAAGTTTCCAAGGATAGCAAGGAAACACGATTCAATTATGGTAGTGGTTGATAAATTGACCAAGGATTGTCATTTTGTTCTTTTGAAAACAAATCATACAACAATTAATATTGAATAAATTTACATGAGGTAAAATTGTTAGGTTGCATGGGATACCTAGGACAATTGTCTCAGACAGAGACACTAAGTTTACTTCAAATATCTAGAATAGATTATTTAAAGGATTTGGTACAAATCTGAACTTTAGCACAACATACCATCTGTATTCAGGTGCAAAGACAAATAGGGTCAACCAAGTAATTAAAAACATGTTAAGAACATATGTGATGGATAAGTCATCTAAGTGGGAAAATTACTTGCACTTGGTTGAGTTTTCCTATAATAATGGGTATCAAGCTTCATTGAAGATGAGCCCATTTGAAGATTTGAATGGTAGAAAATGCAGTACTCCAGTAAGTTGGGACAACCCAATAGATAGAGTGTTACTTGGGCCAGATTTTCTCAAGGAGATGGAAGACAAGATGGTTAATATTAATCAAAATTTAAAGGCAGCTGAAGATAGACATAAGCTTTATGCTAACAAGAATAGGAAAGAAAGATAATTTAAAGTAGGGGAGCATGTGATTTTTAAAGTAAATCCCAAGAGGATCTCTTTGAAGTTGGGTAGCTGTACAAAGTTAGCAACCAGATTTTGTGGTCCATTTGAGATATTGGACATAATAGGGCCAGTTGCATACATTCTTGCATTGCCCATTTCCATGAATGTGCATAATGTATTTCATGTCTCTTTGCTAAAGAAATATGTACATGATCATAAACATGTTATTGATTGGCATCTAATTAAGATAGAGACAAAGGAATATTTTCAGGTCCAACCAGTGTGAATATTGGACAGAAAAGTCAAAATTCTCTGGAATCGAGTTATAGAGCTGGTAAACATTCAGTGGACCTGCTACAGTCCTGAATATCCTATCTAGGAGCATGAAGATGCCATGCAGGTATATTACCTGTAGATTTTTTAATACCTTTCGGAATTTTGATTCTTGTTTTGTATATGCACTAAGGATAGTGCCAAAATTAGGGGGAGGGGATGTAACACCTTAGGTTTTAAGGCCCCATATTTTTTAATGTATTGTTACATTGCTAAGAGGCCAGAGTTCCCAAACAATTATTAAAAGGCTAGTGCTCCTAAGAAATGTAATGTGTGATCATTATTAATAATAAATACATCGTTGGATGTTAGACAGACAAGGAATAGAGTTATAGGGGTTTATGATTCCACTAGAGAGGAGGATTGAGGGGATACGTGTTTATTTCATTTTTTTAATTACTAGTATTTCTTAATGGGGGGAGTCAGTTATGTGATCTCTTGGGGGAAGGCCAATAGGTTCTTGATCCCCACAAATTACATAAACCCATTCTTAGTCTATTGGGGGGGGGTTCATTCTCATTGGCTAATTATGGACCAACTGAACTGGAGCTCTGGAAGGAGAAGGATTACCTGAGGGACTGTGTGGCAGAGAAAGGTGGAGGTTCAATCTCATGGGTGGTGCAGGTTGGGTACAAGAGAGTTGGGTACTTGGATTTTTGTGAGTGCTGGAGAACCATGTGAAAGCTTGAGTGATGACTGGTTTGGGAATCCGAGTAACACTTTGGAACTATCCATGTGGATTTATATCCCTAGCTCAGGGGTGACATTGTTGTTGATAATTGGAAAACAGTGTCCATGGTTGGGTGGAACGTCCTTGGTCTATAGCCAATCGATGGTTCTAATCTATAAAATATAAGTTCTCTCTGTTATGGTATTGATTACCTATGTATGAATTATTCTACTGTGTATTTAATAACCGTTGAATTCAGGATATGATATGCATATTGTTGTTTATTATTGTGCATGGTGTATGCTTTACCATTTATATGCTTAGAATAAATCTTGATCAATGCACATGAATCTTGTTGGATATGTGTTATATTCTTTTCATGTGTGTGTGTGTGGGTGCGTCAGATACGACAACTGCATCTGACTTTTAGCAGATTTGTAAATTAATCCTAGATTAAGGGATTAGGGTTTTGGTATCTACAGAATACCTAAAAACATTGTATATATTGTATGGAAAATGGTGAAATTCGATATAATGAAAATAAGAAAGGTTTTCCCAGTTGAGGGTTTCCGATATAAAATCTCTGTGTACTCTGTGTATGAGCCATTGATTAATTTCTATATTGCTTAAGAATCTAAATGCATTTCTTTACTTTGTAGGTTTAAAACTTACATGTGGTATCATAGCTCATTTTTGGCTTTAGAGGGATGCCTTTCTTACTGAGGGTTTGGCTCGGTCTTGATAGATCAAGTTTATCTTGGATCTGTGATAAACCTGGGTTTAGTGGGAGCTTTTGCAGTGGAGATTCGAGTAAAGAAAGAGGAATGGCGAGCTCATCTAGAATCGAGATAGAGAAGTTCAACGGTAAAAACTTTGA
>JZKD02S0705384.1:375250-396289 GCA_000966675.3 Picea glauca | reverse complement strand
AAAGAGCTAGTCTGTAAGCTAAAGAAGTCACTATACGGTCTGAAACAATCACCTAGGATGTGGTACCAAAAGTTTGACACATACATCCTTGGATTGGGATTTGTAAGAAGAAGGGATGATCACTGTGTATATTCCATGCACGTTGGTAATCACTTCATTTATGTAGTGTTGTATGTTGATGACATGTTGTCGGTAGGAAATAACATCGATGTTATCAAGGAGGTGAAATCGCAACTATCCTCCAAATTTGACATGAAGGATCTCTGTGCTGCTAACTTCATTCTAGGAATGGAGATTAAAAGAGATCATGCAAACAGGAAACTCTGGTTGAATCAAAGAAAATATGTTGAAACGATATTACAGAGGTTTAATATGCATGGAAGTAAACCGGTCAAGGTTCCTATTCCTATAGGTGTAAAGTTATCTGCAGATCAGTGTCCCAAGACACAAGAAGAAGAAGAGGACATGTCCCATGTTCCATATGCCAGTGCAATTGGTAGTTTGATGTATGCAATGGTTTGTACAAGACCGAACATTGCACATGTAGTGGGAGTTTTGAGCAGGTATATGTCAAAACCAGGGAAAAATCATTGGACAATAGTAAAGAGGGTCTTCAGGTATCTTCGTGGCACCACCAGTTATGGATTGTGCTACCAAGGAAGGCCAGGATTGGATAGAGTGGTGGACATACATGGCTTTGTTGATGCAGACTGGGTTGGAGATTTGGATCGCAGAAGATCTATAAGTGGGTATGTGTTTAACCTATTTGGAGGAGAAATCAGTTGGATGATCAAAAGGCAGGTTGTAGTGGAACTTTCAACTGCAAAAGCTGAATACATGGCGGCCACTCATGCAAGCAAGGAAGCGGTATGGTTACAAAGATTGTGTTCAAGTATTGGGTTGGTACAATAAGTAGTGAGATTAGACTCTAACAGTTAGAGTGCAATATTCCTGGCAAAGAACCCAGCTTATCATTCGAAGACAGAGCATATTGATGTTCAATATCACTTTGTGAGAGACATGGTTGAAGAAAATAAGGTGTTGTTGAAAAAGGTTGACACTTTGAAGAATGCTACAGATTCATTGACAAAGTCTCTAAGAACAAAAAAGTTCTCCTGGTGTAGAGTAACAATGGGCATTGCTGCCCTGGATTGTTGACTATATAATCCCCTGAACCCCTGGATGCAAAGAAAACAACAAGTGGGAGAATGTTGGGTATGTGTTATATTCTTTGCATGTGTGTGTGTGGGGGTGCATCAGATATGACAACTGTGTCTGACTTTTAGTGGATTTTTCTATTTTTAGTGGATTTGTAAATTAATCCCGGATTAAGGGATTAGGTTTTGGTATCCATGGAATACCTAAAAAACATTGTATATATTGTATGGCGAATGGTGAAATTCGATATAATGAAAATAAGAAAGGTTTTCCCTATTGAGGGTTTCTGGTATAAATCTTTGTGTACTATGTGTATGAGCCATTGATTAATTTTTATATTGCTTAAGAATCTATATGCATTTCTTTACTTTGAAGGTTTAAAACTTACAAATATTTCATTCTTTCCATGTTAGGAAAAACAAGAGTAGGGATCAAATTATTCCAGAGAAAAGACTTGTATCTAACATGCCCAGCCTGTGGCTGCCTTGGTGTGTTACACTCATCTACATGGTCTGTCGTTCAAACAAGAAAAGTTATAATACATCATCAAAAGGAAATATTTATGATCGTCATATTATACATTTTGTTTTAACACATACAATGATGGGTTTGCAAACCACTAGTATCATGGGTTTGTTTTCCACCACCATGAAATGAACCAATGTTTCTTTCATGCTTAAAAAAATAGACATGTAATTAATTGATGCAGTAAATCAATTGTCAATATATTTGAAAATTCATCAACAACTACAATCTTGTCATTTTATTTACCAACTCAATCGAAGGGTAAAATTGTGTTTGTGATCCATTCCTTTGTCGTTTTTCCACCACATCTTGAAAGATGAACTTGAAGCCAAGCATATAGTATTATTTTATGGAGGAAGTGTTGAATGTATCCCCTTGCATCACATGGCATAAGATATGGATTTTTTCTTACTGGCTCCAATTAGATAAAATTTGCATGATGATATGTATAATATGAATAAAGTATTTGGTACTTAAAATTCAATCCTTTTATCTCAAGTAACCACCTTGGCCAAGTTTGAGTTGCCCATGTTTTTATTGTCTTACCTTTTCTTCTTTTGACATGTCTGGGACCTTGCTATTTTTTCTATAGAACTAAAAACAATTCAACATATTCAATTCAAAATATCATATATTACCTTCCAGGGCCAAGTGGTGTCTTCCTTTTGTTTCTCAATGCACTCTCCTTTGCGTCGTCATGTATATTCTTCCATTCCCTCTTAGGAATGGCCAAAGGATGATTATACTTAGGGTTGTTTTTCAATTGAACCCTATATTGATCTCTAAGATATTTCAAATATGTATCGACCCTCAAGGTGATTTCAGACTTGTTGAATAAATCACCAAATAGGCCAACCATATGATCTATAAGATTATTTTTCAAATCTTTACCCTAGGAATTCCACTGTGTGTGAATCGTGGGCCCAAATATCTCTAGAGCCTTGTCATGCAAGGTCCTGTAAAAAATATTGTTTCCTAAAAAATGATATGATAATTAGATTATAATAATATGAAATATGTAGGTTTCAATCAAATGGTAGGAACTATTTAAAATATTAAAAAATACATGGGATTTGTTGTATCTTCAAGGGAACCAAGTTTTCATCCACCAAATAGCTGATGGAGATATTTGTTGATCTTTGAGTGTGTTTCCCTAGGATAACAATGCTCTAGCTGCACATAACCAATATCCTCATCAGATTCTCCTTGTAGACCCTCACATGCACGGTCTAGCATGTGCAGTGTGGGTGTCTCATGGGATCCAATAATTTCAATACTTTGAGCCACATATGAAGAGGAAAATAACCTGACAGGTATGTGGCTCATGCTAGGATGTTGTGGGGTTTATGCATCACTTCCACTAGCAGAGTACCCATCACTAGGTTGTCCCGTCTGATCCAAAAATACCTATAGAAAGAAAATGCTAGAGTATTTCTCATATAACAGTATTGGAAAAAATTTGATAAATCAATATATGTCAGAAATATTATTTTTTTTAAATTGTGCTTACCCCAAATTATTCTATATCATTCCTTAAAATTTGCATCCTTTCTTTCCCTTCCTCTATTAGTGGATTAGACCTAGACAATTCAATGAGTTCCCTATTTTCCTTTCTCAAGGAATTGAGAATTGTTTCCATCAGGTTGATGGAATCATATATTTCATTCCACACATCATCATGCTTCCATGGTTTTCTTGTGTATATCAACAAATAAACTTTTTAATTCAATTATTGTAAGCAAGAATTTATATGAATATAACTATTATACATGTTGCGAGCTAGTTGGTTCCTTCCCACGATTAGCCTACCATATAATAATATGCATGACACTTTAGAATGTTAGAAAATAATCTAGGAAGCATGAGATATTAAAATATATGTTAAAGATATAAAAGGGAAAACATTAATTACAGGTTTGGTATACTGGTAGAGTATATTTAACCCCATAATAGAAATGCTTCCATCTATTCGATTCAAATTGTAATTAATCAGCAAGTCTTCCCCTGCAGCTATTATTTTCACTGCGCATACAAATATGTGATTTCCTTCATGCCCCTCAAATATACAATTAGGTTTCTTTCATGTTGTCTCGGGTCTTGTATTGTTAACTAGCCCTGCAATATTTCTTGATGCCTTTGGCCTTCCATCGATATACATCATCACTCCTTTATTGTGATATTTGTCTTTTAGATGTATATAATTTTGAGAGATTACATATCTCCACTGATCCACATTTTATGAGCAGAATGAAATGAATACAGATTATTAAAAGATGCTTAACATAAAATAACAGAGATACAATAAAATTGGTTTTCTATTCAATAAGGAAATAAGCTAACACTGTAAAATGCAACGGAAAATAAGCTTGATGGAATGGTGGAGGCTTATCTCTGAGAAGAGATGTGATGACTACACTCATTCACAAGAAGATGGTTAAAATGAGGATTTGAAGGCCTTTTACAATAAACAATAATGTCAAAAACCTAACCCTAGGAGATAAAGCGCCAAAAGTCATGTGGGCCCCGTTTGGGTAAGTTAGTACATCAACTGCCCAAGGTCGTAACTTTTGCATACAATCTCCATTTTAGGCGCACGATAGCACGTTAGAAAGGTCAAACTGAGAAGAAATTTTTTTGACTAGCCCAGGGAAGTGGCTTTGGCAATATTTTGGGCCCCAAATCCCAAAAAAACATCGTTTAGGGCCTGAAAGCGGCCTCAAAAGTTTGGAACCTGAAAAAACTATCGAAAAACTACCAAGGTGGAAAACTATTTTTCGAGCCAATGGAATAGGTGGGTAGCCACTGATATCCACCTGGATCAATCCTCTCTCCTTTGGAAGAAGTTTTCTCCATTGTTTTGATTTCCCCCATCATATGAGGAAATTTCCGTTGAAGTTAGCCTTGGGTGAGCCACTTGCCTTGGTGCAGGAGCTACCTTGTTTTGATGACTCGATAAAGATGGACCCTTTGTTGTCGAGTTCCCTTGATATGTGGGTCCACAATATGATCATTGTATGCTTGTTGCATGAAGTCAATGTTGAGATATGTTGGTGTCAACTACTCTGCTATCTCTAAGGTGTCCAATAATGGTGGGAAATATGGCCAAAGGAGAGCCATGTTGAAGACTGGATGCAGAATAAGGAAGGGGGGAATGTTGAGCTCAAAAGAATTGTCACCCATATACTTGGTGATGGTGTATGGCCCATAACAAAGTGGGAGAAGATTTCGATCAGGCCCTGTAAGGCGTTCTTTCTACAACCAAACTTTGTCGCCCACCTGAAAATTATGTGGCACCCAATGTTGATCATGGCACTGCTTGTACTTGGAATTAGACTGCTGTAGGATATCCTGAACCTGTTGGCGGATGTGATGGATATGATCAATGAACTAGGTGGCTTTGTTAGCTTCTAGTGGAGAAGGGGATGAGTTGGATGAGGTGGTGGTGAGGGGTAGTGCAACATCCATGGGGCCCAATGGTTGGAATCCCAACCACACCTGAAAGGAGCTGTGGCCAGTTGAGCTATGCAAAGCTTGGTTGTAGCTATGTTGGAAATAGGGAATAATCTCATCCCATGTGCGGGGGTGTTTTGAATTGTAAATGTGTAGGATATGTATGACCATCCAATTGACGACCTCAGTTTGGCCATCTATCTGTGGGTGGAAGGAAGTGGATTTGGTGAGATTGGTATCTAATAGTGACCAGAGGCTTGACCAGAATGAGTTGAGGAACCAAATATCACAGTCTAAGATAATGGTCTGTGGGATCCCAAAATGTACCCATAGTTGTTCAAAGAAGATCTTGGCAATGAATTATGTTGTGATGTTCTTCTTGCAGGCGAATAGAATCGCCATATTGGAAAAGCGATCAACAACCACAAAAACACAGTCATTTCCCCTCTTAGTGGATGGTAGGCCCGACATGTATTCTATTGAGATGGATTCCCACGACCTGTTAGGAGTAGGCATAGGGGTGTGTAGGCCCTGTTTCTTAGTGGTCGGTTTGGAAATAGCATAGGCGGTGCAGGACCTGATATACTTGCCGACACCCTATCAAAGTTTCATCTAGTAGAAATGTTTTTGCATCATTGCCACTGTATTTTCGTTGCCAAAGTGTCCTGTCACCCCACTGTCTCCGTGCTCACTTGATGGAACGCGGAGATGGACCAAATGACATAAAAACCTGTCTTAAATATGGAAATTAATGACCACTGAGTTGGAACCCAACATTTGGTAGGTGGTGGGGAAGTTAGAGTCTATCTCATAGAGGTGGGGCCATCTGGAGGTCTTGTAGCCACAAAAGACTAGCACCGTGGTGAGTTTCACAACTGGAGGTTGGCTGAGGCAGTCATAAAATCGATTGGTACTTCCTTTTTTATACTTGATGTCAAGGTAGAACTGTTGTAAGTATGTTGAACACTTCTAATGGCGGTCATTTTTCAATTTTCCTTGAGTCTGCATGACCTGTAGTGGCTTGTGATCAGTGTGGATTACTGTCTCCTTCCCAAGAATGTAATGCCTCCACTAGTGACATGCTTGCATAATGGAGGACATTTATTTTTTGTAAGTAGGGTACATACAGACAACACCTGATAGTGTCTCACTATGATATGCCACCGTGTGGCCATTTTGAGTGAGAATGACACACACAACATAACCTAAATTATCTGTCTCAATCTCAAAGGGATGTTGTAGGTCTGGTAATGAAAGTACCGGGGATGAGCACAAATTATTCTTCAAGTCATCGAAGGCTTTTTGTTGGGATAGGCCCCACACAAATTTTTTCTTACTGCCACCCCTAGTTACTTGGCTAGGGCCCATGCAATATAAGAGAATCCCAACACTAACCTGCGATAGAAACTGGTGAGGCCCAAGAAGCTCCAAAGTTCAGCGAGTGTCATTGGGGATGGCCAGTCACGAGTGACCTAGATCTTGGCTTGATCCACATGCACACCATGCTGATCGATGTTGTAACCTAAGTAATGGACCTTGTCCATGCTGAAGGAGCATTTTTCCAAGTTTGCATATAGTTTGTGTTGACGTAGGGTGTGCAAAACCTGTTGAATATGATGCAAGTGTTCCACCCAAGTCTTTCTGTAGATGAGGATGTCATATAGATACACCACTACAAAATTATTGGTGAAAGGTCATAGGATATCGTCCATCATCCTCATAAAAGTTGTTGGAGCATTTGTTAAACCAAAGGGCATGAACAACCATTCAAAAAGACCTTCTTTTGAATTGAAGGCAGTCTTCCATACATCTGTCAGTTCTACTAGGACCCAGTGGTAGCCATACTTTATATCAATCTTACTGAAGTATTTTTCACCCATGAGCTAATCAAGGAGGTCGTCGAGTCAAGGAATTGTGTATCAATTTCATACTGTGATTTTATTCATGGCTTGATAATCAATGCAGAGTCACCGGGTCCCGTATTTCTTCTGCATTAGCATGATTGGGATCCCACAAGGTGATGATATGGGATGGATGTGCCCCTTGTGGAGCAGTTCTTGGATCTGCCTCTTGATCTCCTCATTTTCTAACAGAGAGTGGCGATAGAATAGACCATTGGGTTGTGGTGTGTTTGGGGTCAAATCGACGGGATGCTTGACCTGTCAGTGCAGAGGTACCCCAGTAAGAGAGGAAAATATATCTAAGTATTCTTCCATGACCTTATTCACTTTCTTCTTTTGTGTAGAGAGATTGGTCGCGAAGGACCTGGATGTGGCTACGATATTTCACTCACTCTGAGAGAGAATCATGAAGAAGACAAATTTCCCGGTCAAAGAGATGACCTTCCTGCATTGCTTGTCCAAGATCAAGGAAATAACAATAGGAGGGACTACCTTGGGTATCTTGTACAATTTCTTGTTCAAATTAATAATAACACTATGAGGCCTAGACTCATACACAACATGATGTTTTCATAAATAAGGTTGGCCCAAAAGAACATTACAAACTTCGAGAGGAGCAATGTCACACAATACCTCGTCTTTGAAGGGATTGATGCCATATGATAGTCGACACTATTGGCTGAAACAAATATCACTTCCTTCATGGAACCATCTGATGGTGTAGGGTTGTGGGTGCAGTGTGGTCGACAAAGCCAATCGCTTGACGACCTATGTTGAGATTAGGTTCTCTAGCTACCGCTATCAATGATGAAATGTAGTGGGGTTCCCTTTACCCACATATTTGAATGGAAGAGGAACTCTCCTTCTTCTAGTTCATTTGGTTCACCGGGCTGGAGATTGGTGGTAGAAATGGTGGCATTGGGTTCTACATCAATGATCAGTCTTCCCCTTTATGGTTATGAATTAGAGTCAAAACTTACATCTAAAATTCTTCTTATAACAAGTCTAACATTTTGATCATGATGTGCCACCAATAATCTCAAATAATGACCTTGCAACCTTGTTACAAGATTAGAACCATATCCAATGGAGGAGAAAGAGGCCCCAAATATCTCAATTTATCTTAAGACTTTTATCAATCATCAAATATGAAATTTCCAACTACATTGTACAACAATCATATCATTCCAATTGGATGAGTTGAAATTTAATCCAACTGAGGTTTGAACTTGGTGAATTGAACTTTGAGTGGACTTAGATTTAAATTTTATGTCGAGAGGAGGGATGTGGGAGAACTCATATATTAAAAGATTCCATGTTATTGCATCATAATGGGAAGCATGCATAGCAGAAAATTCACGGATATGTGCTACTAGTGAGAGTGGTTTTGAGCCTTGTGCTTTATTAGATACAAGAGCATTGAATTCCCTTTTATCCCTTGGATAGTAAATGTCAGGTAGGAGGCTAGCCATGTAGAATAGTGTTTCCATAGTGTCATGCCTAGACTCTATAGGACTATAACTGCATCTTGACATCTCATTAGTCTAAGACTTCAAATTCAAGCATGCCCATACCATCTAGTAAAATAAAGTCAATTATATCATTGTTTTATTTTATATTACGACCTCAATTTTTCAAATATGATTACCAAGAACAACAAAACTTCAAAAAAGATACCATTTTAACAACTAGTCACAATTAGAATGGACTAGGGTATATAAAACCCTAAATATGTCAGTATCAACAAAAAATTTCCATGAAAATTCCTAAGTATAAGACAACCATTTGAAGATATTCATAATGAACCATGGAACTCTTAGAATAATTTGAAGTCAATAAAAACTAAACCAAAGGTTGATCCTTTCTCATAGTGCAAGGATCCTCCCTAAAGAAAATTTAGAGAAAGAACATCTCACAACATTTGAAAAGAAAGGGGTTATACTCACCATTCTATCTCCTTTCCCTCATGTGTATCTATCTCGACCTTGCTCTAGTATTTGACCATAGTACTAATATTAACCTCTGTACCCTCCCTGCAGTGATGTATCTCCTCCTGTTTTATGTGAAGTGGTCTCATGGATCCTTCATTCCATTTGCTCAATGCCAATGTATCTCCTCCATGCACAGGCTTTCGACCAACCTCTGTTTCATGTGCAGAGGTATGGCCAGGGATTCACACTAAAATGAGGTTTTACTTTTTTGCGGGATGGGAATTGTATAACATGTATTATATGTTACTGTTATAGGATAAGTCCGTAGGTGCGGACACTAACCGACCTCCCTAGATCCACCTAGTATCTAGAACAAAACAGGACAGAATAATACACTTTCCCTAGATCTAGCCTATTGAATGAACTAAGAGATAAGGGTTATGAACATACCTTATGATCGCTTTCCTTATGTCTCTGTTGTTCCAGGCTTTGCTTCAATTCTCTCGTCCTGTCCAGATCACAACAAAATGAACCAATCGAAGTAAAGACAAGTTAAGGTATTCAATGACTAGTCTATACATATGATCAAGGAATTATGTAATAAAATGACATCATTTTTATGGGAAAGGGACATATTTTTGTTTTAATTGAATAGAAAGAGAAACTTACAACCTGAGCCTTGATGTCATAGGTCTCCTTTTGATGGCTTCTAACTCTGACACACACACTTTCTCATGTATGAAGAAAACTTACCACATGTGATGACCTTGATGTTGTCTCTTGCTGCTGTAGCATCAATCCTCCATACAGTCTTGCACTAATTCTCTTAATCAATCTCTTGCTAACTTGTTGATATTCTTAGCTTAACCCTTTCCATGAGCAATCTCCTCAATATATAGGAAGAGATAGATTAGTTACTTGGATAGGGAATGATCCCAAGATATCTGGAGTGACAGTACTTGAGTAACCACTCGAAAGCCAACTCATCCTTCTAGAAGATTCCCTTCTAGAAGATTCAAGATATTTATCTTTTTCCCCTTTAAAATCATGTCCGCACCCTAACCATGAGCACAGTGCAGGAAGTTCGCACCCTAGCTTAAGGTAGCCTGCGGGAAACCATCATTCCCGTAGGTGAATGTATAAGTAGCCTGCGAACATGTTTCAAAGTATGGATTCAGGAAGAAGACAACTGTAAATTTTCTTAGGAAAGTATTCTTGGTAAAGAGCATGATTTTCCATCATCATGAAATCATCCCAATGACCAAATTTGTGGATAAAACAATGCCCCCCAAAGTCTGAGAGCGGAACCAGTGACAGTCGATAGACTTTGTAAGCTGCATGTGTGTGTCAAGAACCAAGAGCACATCTAATCAGAGACCTGCAAAAATTCAAGCATCAATAGAATATCATATATATAAATTCCAAGGTAGGCATTCCCATACTTAGATCATAGACGGATGACATTATGAACCAAGTTCATGGCCACCAATCATACACTATGGATCCATGCCGTCACTATACAACACAACCACCTGAATACATTGTGGATCTGTGTGACAAATTTTCAGTCAAGACAACATAGGCATGAATCATACACAGTGGATCTATGTGTCATAAATCATGTATACTCCATCGCAACCTGGATCTCAAAGATGATATCCAGGGTCTTCAATCTCGTCGCTCAAAGTACGAATCTGACCATGTGATTACATGAGTTGAAGTTGAACATGGTAGAAACCACTTGATTACCGGTCATTGATGTATACCATTAACAAGTGCGAGGGATATCACCATTAATGTCAATGACTCCCAAGGTACTATAGTACAATCCATCGACTGTGAATAAATGAGTTGATGTCGAACACTCGACGGAATCCCTCGATCAGGGGTCAATGATGTAAACCCACTGTCGAAAGCGAGAAACTTGCCATTGAGGCACGCAAGCTCCAAGGTACTGAATGATTTCTAATTCTTAATTCCGGATAATGTGTTGAAGTCGACAGAATAAGACTCGTCACAGGAGGGCCTTGATGTATCCCACATCAGTGACATGAAATGAGTAACAAGGTTTGTAAGTGAAACAGAGCATGTGACAATTGGACTTTGGACACAGGGAAGGCCGACACAGAATGAAAGTATAACTGCAGATGGCCGACTCAAAAGAGGCTTGGACTTCTCTTGAACATATGGATGACACGACCAATGATTTGGCAGTATTGACTCAAAGACGACACATGGAAATACCTTGTTATTGAATTAAATGAGAGACAAATGGATTTCCCAAACCGGCTTCAAATGATGAAAGAGGGTGTCATGTTCAAGAGCGACACTTACTGCCAATTAACACAAAAACGAAACATATCCCTTTCCCAAATTTCCCCCCACCATTTATGGCAAGTACCTCTTTATTTTTACGCAAGCTTGAAGAGGATCACATATGCTTGTTGATATAAGCTCATCCTTCGGATGAGTCCCTCGGAGTATTTTTAACAAACCCTAAGAAGGAGTGGTTCGGTCCCATCACGGGTCAGTCAATGTTTGTTTAACGAGTCTAGAGATAGAAAAATCGAAGGTTTTTCAAGATTATAGAGTTTGGAAAAACACTCAAAAGAGAACTCTCTCAGTTCCTTTTTCGTACAATAGTCCAACGAGACCGAAAAAGGGGTAAACTATCGCTCGAAGGACGCGTAACTTCAAATACTTTAACGAGTGTGAAAAGAGCAAGATCACTCGGCAATCTTTTCATATTTAGGGAGTCGTGAAAAGGGCTTAAAGTTAACTCCGGGGGGGTTCCTTTTTCATGTAAACATAACGAGCCCAGAAAAAAGATGAAACAATGCTCGATCACGTTCTAGGTTTTTCGCAAGTGCAAGAATGGATAAAAGGCACTTGAGGTCTTGAAATCAAAACCATAAGAAACAAACAAAAATGCATCATATCGCAAAATTGTTTTGTCCATAATCACCTGCATAGGGTACCTGCAAGTCATTTCACTCACCTTCGTATTAGAAATTAGGGTAAAATAGTGAATAAATACAAAAAGCCCACTTTTAATATGGTAAAAAGTAAAATAAAACAAATTTACTATTCATTTTTACCATATGTTTTACCCATTTACCATTGTAGTGCAAAAATTCCCATTTTACCTCCGATCTTCACTGTCGATTTCCAAGATCTTTGGGGCATCATTTCACGAACCGTTTGGATCAGATTGGTAAGTCCTCAATTCCCTAGCCTTTCATGGTTTAATTTTATGATTTTAGTGGTTAAATTTTGAGTTTTAGGTGAGTTTTTGAAACCCTGCGCGTGAATGGGGATTCCCGTAGGCTGCCCATATGGGGCCTGCGAGAAGCGTTCATTCCCGCAGGTGAGCTTAAGTTATAGTGCAGGAAGTCCGCACTGTGTGTTATAATTCACCTGCGAATAGTGCAGTGCTCAAAAATTTGTATAAAATTTAGCCATTTAAACCAAATTTTTCCATTTTTCAAATTATTAATTATCTTCTCATGGTTGCCATGCAGGTTAATAATCACACAATGGTGCTCGAATGGAGAGAAAGGGAACATGAGGATGACAATGCTACCGCCGAGAATCACCCTCTGACCATTGCTGCTTTAAGATATTGCGGTCTCCTAAAGTATTTTCGCATACCGGGAATGAGAGCCCAGGTTCGATTGTTGGAACATTTAGTCCGGATGTGGGATCCGGATCAGCAAGTCTTTATTGTGGGTGCCCACACATTGACTATTGATATTGAAGATATCTATTTCTTGACTAGGTTGTCAAGACAAGGTGCTCATGTCAGTTTGACTGGTAGTCGCAGGGGTGGCATGAAAATGAGCGAGTATTGCCGAGAGTATTGCGTGCCAGAGGCAGAATGAAAGAAAGGAAAAGTGGCCATCTAGGGAGTGACAGATATAACTCTCCAAACCATACTCTTCACTATAGCTTGGATGGCAGGCAGTGTTGCCCCACATATGTCTCTACAGATCTACTTTCAGTATGCTCTCGAGTGTGTCGAGCCCCGTGTCTTCAACTGGGCTGATGCAGTGTTACGCAACCTCAAGAAACAACTGACAAAAAGCAGGCGTGGAGATTTAAAGTAGTTCGGCTATGGATCGCTTCTAGTGTCCTTCTTCTGTGAGAGGGTTCCCGTGTATAGGCTTCAGGCATATTGGCACTTTCCGGGTCCCAGGGATCCTCGGATGCTATGATGGTGCCAACTCATGGCCAGGCATGTGACAGGACCTATCGTCGGGTATGACGATCGTTTCTTCGACTGGCTCCAAGGCCAGGTCTTGATGATTGAGGATTATGCTTATGCTGGCTTGGACTTTCATGGTGATCCTAAGCTTGCCCTTCCTGAAGATGCACAGTGGGGGGATATTGGTAAGAAGTACACCAACTTTTTAACTTTTTAGATTTTTTTGTATTTTCATCATATTAAATGTTTTTGGTTTTTATAAAATCATCCAAAGACTAACACAAAAATTTTCCTGATAACACAGATGTGGGGGCATACAGACCAGTCGGTAGTTCTCCTGTTCAGCGTCGAGGAGAAGCAGCAGTTCCAGTCCCCCAGTATGCCGAGGACTACCTTACAGTGGAGAAAAACCTAGAGGGATTGATGGTTGATGTTCCAGAGATGCCTCTGGAGGAGATCCTATGACGCGATCAACGCCACACCGTGGGAGTCTCTGCCTCTATGGGACGTTTACTCCGCAGAGTAGCCATGACTTTAGCATGCTATCGTGAAAATCATTAGTGATGTCACTTTGTAGAAGCCAGGAGCTTCATTTTTTGATATTTTTGTCTTCGGACACCTTTTGTAAAAACAAACTTTGACCGTTATATATATATACATGGGTTCTACCAGCTTACTTTACAATTGTGTACATTTTAATGTGTTTGATTTTATAAATGATTTAAATTCCTGTCTAATAAATAATTAGCTAAAGCGTCTGTCAATGTATTAAGACTTCTCGAAATGTGTTGATATTCTATGTAATCAAAATGTCTTTCCAAGAGGTGAATCCGCAAAAATATCCTTAATAGAGTAGGACTTTGAATAGAATATACATTATTGAGCTGTAGCACTACCAACTGCGAGTCAAGATGAACAACCAAATAACGAATCCCAAGAGAGATAGCATCAACCAATAATTCAACCACGACGCTATACTCTGCAATATTGTTGGTTGCTCGGCCAAGACATATACCTTGTAGAGATATGAGTTCATTTGTCGGGGCATAGATTGCCCAAGCAGCGGAAGCTAGGTTCCGAGTACTACAACTAGCACCGTCGGTGAAGCCAATATAAGGTAGTGAATACTCCGACATCTGGCAATCAAACACAACGTCACGTAAGGGCAGAAACCATATAACGTTAAAGGAAAAACTAAAGTAACACACACACTCAGTATGATACATAAAAATATAGTACTCATGCACAAATGACTTATGCGTAGTAGTTCTTCAAGTACAACCCATTCCTGGGTTCACTCAAAGGCACACCATCATAATCCACTAGCTCATACGCTCCTTTTTCCAAAACTTTGCTAACAATATAAGGCCCACGCCACATTGGTTCAAATTTCCCAGCTCCTAAAACATCTTTATCTTGTTCATATAGAAGAACAAGATCGCCTTCAGAGAAGACACGAGGTTTGACATGCTTGTCGTACTGTGCCTTAACACGTTTCTTCTGGGCTTCTATTACAAGAGTAGCATCACGATGAGTCTCGTCTAATCGCATCAAATACAACAGACGTTCCTCTTCGGCAGAGGTATTAGGTAAGAGTTCTACAGCTAGCTTCAAAGACGGTATCTTGCATTCTATTGGCAGAATGGCTTCCATGCCATAAACTAATCAAAAAGGTGTGAATGCAGTGGCAGACTTAACAGATGTCCGATATGCCCACAATGCCAAAAATAACATTGTGTGCCAGCTGGTTTTATGGATTCCTATCATCCGTCGAGTCATAGTTATAAGAACTTTATTAATGGCTTCAACTTGACCATTGGCCTATGGATAATAGGGCGTTGAGCTATCATGACGAAGGCGCAACTTCTCAGTAAGTTCATACATCATGTTATTTCTAAAATGGCTACCGTGATCGGTAACGATAGCCTGAGGAACACCAAAACGAGTGATGACATGGTTGAACAAGAATAAGGCTGCAGTCTTCCCAGTATTATCAAATGTTGGCATTGCCTTGACCCACTTTGTGAAATAATCAACAACTACAATAATGTAACCATGCCCCCCGGTCGAGTGAGGGTGACATGTCATGAAGTCAATGCCCCATTTAGAAAAAGGACCTACTGAGACTACAGGATGAAGGGGAGCAGGATGCGATCGAATCTTCTGATTATAGGTTTGTCAGGCATGACACTTCTGAACATCAGTAATGCAGTCAGTGAATAGTGAAGGCCAAAAGTAACCTGCACGTAAGATCTTCTAGGCAGTAGCATACCCAGACATATGACCACCACATGCTCCTGAATGGCAGTCATTCAAAGCTTTCTCAGCTTCGTCAAAATTCAAACAACGTCGAAAAAAATAGTCAATACCTCGACGATAAAGAGTATCACTGAGGATGATATAATGGCGTGCTTGATAACGGACACGACGTCGTTCATGACTGGACAAATTAGGCCAGAAAGTTTGAGTTTGGAGATATATAATGATATCTCTGTACCAAATATCGTTGGTATTGATAAGGAAAAGTGACTCGTCAGGTAACGAATCAACTGCTACCTTTTCCATGGCAGTGTGGGGAAAATCACAAATTAACTCTGCGAAAACTAGCGATTTCTTCGACGTGGCACGATCGAATTCCAAATCGAACTCCTGGAGAATAACACTCCACTTGGAGTACTTTCCCCCCAGCAATTGACGTGTCAATATGTGTTGCATGGGGTTACAGTGTGAAATCACTGTAGTCTTCCTGGAGAGAATGTAATGACAGAAACATTGGACTGCTTGGACAGCAGCCAAGGCCAGCTTCTCAACATGTTGGTACTTGATTTCCGTGGATGATAAACTTCTACTCAAGTAATAGATAACATGTTCATCATGGTTATCATCCTCTTGAACGAGGACCATACCAATAGTATACTCGGACGCTGCTAGATAAAGAAAGTAATCTCAACTATAATCCAGAGGAAAAAGAAGAGGAGCTTTGGTGAGGGACAATTTTAAAGCTTCAAAAGCATTGTTAGCAACTTTATCCCAAACAAACTCTGAACCTTTCTTTAGAATATGTGTGAAACCTCGAGTAATCTCGGCATAATTCGGGATGAAATGACGAAGAAAGTTTGCTTTCCCCTGCAAACTTTGTAACTGATGCAAAGAAGAAGGAGGAGGGAGGTTAAGAATCGCCTCGACCTTGATAGGATATACCCTGATCCCATGGCGTGAAACAATGAAACCGAGGAGACAGCCGGATTCTACGCAAAAGACACATTTATGAGGATTCAAGCAAATGCGATAGAATCGACAATGAACAAAAATTGCTCGGAGATGAGTAGGGTGATCGACTCGACGTAAAGAATGAGCCGGCAAGTCATCCAAATAGGGTCAAACAATATGCTTGATATCGTGAAAGGCGTAAGAAATAGCGCATTGAAACGTAGCACCTGCGTTCTTCAGACCAAAAGGAATTTTTCTGTAGGCAAAAGTACCCCAAGGACAAATAAAAGTCGTTTTATGTTGGTCCTCAGGAGCGATATTGATTTGATTATAGCCGGAAAATCCATCCATGAGGGAAAAGATTTCACTGCCGGCAAAGTCATCGACAATTTGGTCAATGAAAGGGGTTGGAAAATTGTCCTTTGGAGAAGCTTTGTTGATATCCCGATAATCGACACAAACGCATATACTACCACCCTTTTTATCAATCGGTACGGGGTTGGAAACCCATTCTGTCAATGCCACGGGGTAAATGAAACTGGATTTAAGAAGTTTTTCAACTTCGAGTTTAATGGCTGCCGCTTTACATGGATGGATAGGACGTAGGCACTGTCGGACTAGTTTAGCTCTGGGGTATGTCTTAATCTCATGAACAACGATAGCAGGGTCAATACCTGACATCTCTTCGTAACTCCACACAAAAATATCATGGAATTCTTTAAACAGGGAAGTATAAGTGACAATTTCGTCGGGAGAACACGAAGCTCCAATATGAACGTTCTCGACGATCCCATGTTTCACGGAAATATCGATGGGTATCGTGGGTGAAATGTTACTGAGGTTTCCTTCTGTAAACACATCTTGTGTATATTGGGAAACCGTTGAGATAACAACAACGGTCAACGGAGTCGAGATCCGCTGATAATTCTCAAGAGTTTGTTGTTCCAGAAACAAGATGGAACGATGATGTCCATCGTCCCAAGGGGTGTCATCCAAGATGGACATAATCATCTCGTCAGTGTGAAAGATGACATGGAAAGGATCAGGAGACAACTCGTCAAAAGAAGAAGTAATAGGGGTTGTCGATTGAATGGCTTGATAAGCGGACTCAACCGGACTTAACAACATGACGTTGCCAAAACGAACATGATCTCCAGGATCAGGGACTACCCAAGGGTCAACAGACACTGGAAGTGCATGAGGTACAGTAGAGATCATATTAATAGACACAATAAACGGGCATGGAAGATCGGGTGGTGGTGGTATGGGGAAAGTACCCATAAGTGAAGAGTCTTTTAAAAGACCGACTCCGACATTCTCATAACCCGGTGGGGTTTTAGCAATGAAAGGCACGTTGCCAACATGAGTATCAGCATTAAAAAAGGAAAGTTGATCGACCGTAACCACTTTTCCTTGGTGAGGAAATCATACGACATGGAAAAGGGTTGACACGACAGCACACATAGAATCGACCCAGCTTCGACCAAGTAGAAGATTGTAATCTAAGGGAGTATCAAAAACTTCCACTTCCACCTGAACGGTCTTACCTTCCAGAGTGACAGGCAACGATGGTAGAACACCATAAGGATTAAAACCTGAGCCATTGAAAGCTCGTAAAGTGTTTTGTGATTCATTTAACGGTGGAGAGCCAATGGCTTTCCAACAAGAAAAATACATTACACACGTAGAGGCACCCTCATCAATAACATTCTGGCAAATACTCTTGTCGGAGACCACAACTTGAATTTGAAACGCAAGCTGCGGGGGTAACCTTGGAATGTGATCATCCAAGTTAAAGACTATCAGATTCATATCTGTTGGATCAATGCCACCTATGGCTTTCAATAGTGCCCTTCATTGTGCAGGACAAGACTGAAGGACTTCCAGGGAAGACATCGCTGAAGGTGCTTGGGCTAGATCTTCTACAATGCTATATTTCTAAGCTGCCCGAGCATGAGGATTGAATGTCGACTTCTTAACTACACCTTTCGGAGGTCATAAAATTGTATCAAGATTCGGTCGTTGGAGATGAAGAGGATCGTTTGTAGGTGGGTTTGGTGGAGAAGGCTATACCAAATCGGGAGGTAAGTCATCAACCTTCTCCTTAGAAGGAGTATAGTCTTTAGCTCTAGTGGTAAGTGCAACATTATTTTTCGTGGAATCACCAGTGAAAATCAAAACATAAGATGATGTAGAAGTAGAGGGTTGGTCATGAATGATCAACGAAGACTGTTGTTGAGACGGGAAGGGTTGAGACAAAACAGCCGGCGTAGAGGGCTTCGGTGCTCCTTGAAGGAACTTGTTAACCTCGGCACATCTCGGACAATCCTTCGTGTAGTGATCTTCACCACAGATAAGGCAAGGGTAGCGTGGTTTGCGCTTATCCCGATCATCAACAGGGGCTGATTTGGTTTTCTCATTCGGATTATTGTTTTTACCCTCCTTATTCTTGCCTCTCCCTTTTCTAGACTTGGTCTTACCAGCCAGCATAGATTGAACAACGTTCACTTCAGAATTTTTACCGGCGGGAGGAGCAGGAGACAGAGCACTTTGTACATTAGAAGAATTGGATTTTGGGGTTGTAGTGGACATGAAATGTGAGTGGCTATAAGTGGAACCAATCACACCATCAGCTGCATGTGAGGCAACCGAAGAAGTAGAAGTAGTATAAGTACCAAGACGAGGTAAATCAGGCAGTAAATCATACAAGGTTCCTGTTTGTGAATAAACAAGATCTAGATACTGAGCATGGCTAATAGCCTGCTCTTCTGTGACAACACCTCCCATAGCAATGTCTTTTCCAATTTTGTTTACAAAAGACTTGGTAAACCACTCTGCCAGTAACTGATTAGGAAGCTCAAGTTTAATGAGACATCTCCTTCGTCGCCACTCATGAATATGATCAGAAATATGAGTGCCCGAACTTTGTTTGAAGGAGAAAAATCTCAGTTCCAGTATCATAACAAATTAGTAACTGGTAGTGTGTGAGAAAATCCATTGCAAGGGTGTTGAAATCGGAAAATAAACCTCTTGGTAATTCAATGTACCACTTCACAGCAACACCCGTCAGAGTTCGTTGAAAAAGACACAGTCTAATGGAGTCATCCATCAACGAGTTGGGCGAACACCATAAGTGGAAAGTCATAACATGATTATTTGGGTCTTCTCCCGCCTTCCCATCGAATTTGGGAATTTCCGATGGAAGCTTTGCAGGAATAGCAGGCCATTGGGGAGAGTGACGAATAGGATCATTGAGAATCTTGGACAAATCTGGCAGATCCAAAGTAGCAAGAAAAGGCAATTTCTGATTCACTTGTGGATACTGGTGACTTTGGGACGGAAGCCTTTTCGGTAGACCAGTGGGACCGTATGCAGTCTTCCCCCAGAGGGAAGATCCTGGTTGGTTTGGTGGTGGTTGAAATGGATAGTAACCCCAAGGATTTTGACCTTGAGTTTGAGGTTGAGTAGTTTGACCAGAGCCCCAGATAGGATTAGTCACCCCTGGATATGGTTGGCTTGTAGTAGGGATAGCTTGTTTCCCCCCAGCATTTTGAGGAAAGTTTTGCATAAGTTGATTCCAATACTGGGCCAATGCAGGAGGTATGTTTTGTCCTAAAGGTGAGGTTGGTCCCCTGATTAAAGGGACAGTTCCACCCGGAAGTTGCGTGCCAATAGTAGGTTGTGTAGTCACTGTGTTATGTCCGGGAAAGGGAAAAGGGAATGGAACTGTTCCACTCTGTCCACCAATAGGAATTTGTGCATTAGGTGCAACGCTCGGAATAGTGCTACTAGGATTAATATTTCCAGGAGGAAACGGAGGGAGTTTCGGGATGAAACCGGGATAGGATGCCCAGGAAACTGAGGACCACTTGGTGAACCAGCTAGAGTTTGTGGGGGTGTTGGATGGGAAACATTCAACGATGGATTCAAAGCATGGTAACCAGGAAGTAAATTCGGATTAACCTCATGAGTTCTCTGGGTATTAATAGGAGGAAGAGTAGTAGCAGTAATTCCGGTTTGAACACTCGTAGTATTAGCGAGGTGGGCCATCTCAGGAGGAAGAACAAAATGATAAGAGGTAGTCTCAGGTGTAGTCTCGGGTTCAGGAGATGCAGGAGGGTTGACGAGTTCGTAGACGAGGGATTCAGTACCAAACAAGACTCGTCGGAAATTACCTGACCCAAAAGGATCTTGGCCCACTACACCGTGAGAAGGCCCAGTGATCAATTCAGAAGATACAACAAGAGTTTCTCCAGAAAGATGAAATCATCCTGAAGGTCGTTCACCACGACGAATGCAATAATCCTCTACAGTATTGGTAATTCAAAATTCCGCAAGAGGATCAGTGGGTTCTACTTGTGGAGGTGGTGTAAAAACTTCTGGGATGTCACTTATGTCCATGTGTGGTAGAGTAACAAGGGTAATTTCACCCGGACGAGGAGAGTCCTCGGGGGTACCCTCAGGTGTTGGTGTGTGCAAAGGTTGTGAATCTTCCGGATGTTCCGGAGATAAACCTTGCATCCTACGTGAACGTCGCAGGGAAGAAATTGTAAACAAATGTCCAACTCCCCAACAAAAATCCTAAGGTCAACTTCGAGAAATCAACAACACACCCTAGTAAATAAAATCTAGAAGCAATCACCAAGAAAACAATACCTTC
>JZKD02S0705384.1:357479-373240 GCA_000966675.3 Picea glauca | reverse complement strand
GTCTCTCTTCCTACTCCAAAGCACTAGCCTAGCTAAATGTTGGTGTAAAAGAGCCCTAGAAAAGAGTTACTAGATCAATTTTAATATTACGCAATGTTTTTACAGGCTGTTGTTTTACTCAAAGGCAATGGAAATGAAACACGTGATGTATGACTCTGACCCAAATAATGCAAGGATATGATGAAATAGAATTCGTTTCATTCAATGAATCCTAGTTATGGGAGAGAGAGATCATTTTCCGAATCAAACTCAATACTACAATGAAAATGCAATGCTCAATTTCCTTTCAGATGCCAATGCAAACAATCATGTAGTAATGAACAACTTCAAGATGTCCTTTTCAAAACTTCAACACTCTCAAAACTTTGATTTTCAATGTTCTTGCAACAAGAAAAAACAAAACTTGAAAGAAAACATGCAGTTCACTTTCCAAGAATAACTCTGAATGATGAGAAAAGAAAATCAAAATATAAAGATTCAATTAAACAACCCAATCCAAAACTTTCAATGAAAGAAAAAACAAAAGCAAACCAAAAAAGATTCTCAATGTAAATGAAAAATTTGTCTTTTCGAACCAACAAGTACAAGAGAAATAGAAAAAAATCAACTTCCAACCAATCCCTGGATCTCAGCCAGTGAGATACACTCAACTCTATAAAGTAGAGAGAATGACAAAGCCAACAAAAGCTAAGAAACGAAAATCAAGTTCCAAAGGGAAGAAGACCTAAAAACCTAGAACCGTTCCAGCAAGTCAATTATAGCAAAAGATAGGTAAGTCACTGATTCAACAAGCCAAAGAGGTCCAAATCAACATACATGAGCTATTGATAGGGTTAAAACTTGGATCCAAAATTTTTCAAAAAATGTTCGCAGGCTACTGTGGGACACAATGCGAGAAACTATGGTTCCCGCAGGCCACTTTGATGCAACTTGCGAACTATCCACACAGAAACATATATGCAAAGTGAGAATAGTCAAGGTTCTCACAGGTTGCTAATGGACGCAGTGCGGGAATCCTTGAAACTAATGAAAATTTTGAAAGAGCAAGAAAAAATCAAATTGGCTTATAGACCCAGAAGGTCTCTCAGGGTATCCTGAGGACTCAGAGACAGACAAATCAAAAGAAAAATGCAAACAGAGAAATTGGCCACAGAAAGTTCAAAAACCAAAAAGACAAAAGGGATAGT
Source organism: Picea glauca (assembly GCA_000966675.3). Taxonomy (NCBI): domain Eukaryota; kingdom Viridiplantae; phylum Streptophyta; class Pinopsida; order Pinales; family Pinaceae; genus Picea; species Picea glauca. Next base: position 372,053 of record JZKD02S0705384.1, on the reverse strand, counting down.
TCCCCAGTGGAGTCTCCAATTTTGTTATAGGATAAGTCCGTAGGTGCAGACACTAACCGACCTCCCTATATCCACCTGGTATCTAGAACAAAACAGGACAAAATAATACACTTTCCCTAGATCTAGCCTATTGAATGAACTAAGAGATAAGGGTTATGAACATACCTTATGATCACTTTCCTTATGTCTCTGTTGTTCCAAGCTTTGCTTCAATGCTCTCGTCCTGTCCAGATCACAACAAAATGAACCAATCGAAGTAAAGACAAGTTAAGGTATTCAATGACTAGTCTATACATATGATCAAGGAATTATGTAATAAAATGACATCATTTTTATGGGAAAGGGACATATTGTTGTATTAATTGAATAGAAAGAGAAACTTACAACCTGAGCCTTGATGTCATAGGTCTCCTTTCGACGGCTTCTAACTCTGACACACACACTTGCTCATGTATGAAGAAAATTTACCACATGTGATGACCTTGATGTTGTCTCTTACTGCTGTAGCATCAGTCCTCCATACAGTCTTGCACTAATTCTCTTAATCAATATCTTGCTAACTTGCTGATATTCTTAGCTTAACCCTTTCCATGAGCAATCTCCTCAATATATAGGAAGATATAGATTAGTTATTTGGATAGGGAATGATCCCAAGATATCTGGAATGACAGTACTTGAGTCACCACTCGAAAGCCAACTCATCCTTCTAGAAGATTCGAGATCTTTATCTTTTTCCCCTTTAAAATCATGTCCACACCCTAACCATGAGCACAGTGCGGGAAGTTCGCACCCTAGCTTAAGGTATCCTACGGGAAACAATCATTCCCGCAGGTGAATGTATAAGCAGCCTGCGAACATGTTTCAAAGTATGGATTTAGGAAGAAGACAACTGTAACTTTTCTCAGGAAAGTATTCTTGGTAAAAAGCTTGATTTTCCATCATCATGACATCATCACAATGACCAAATTTTTGGATAACAGTTACATATATTATATATGTAATAAATAATATATATTACATATATTATGTTGGACAGACTGACCACACTGAGAGGGGGGGTGAATCAGTGTAGGTATCTTTTTACTCCTTTACAAAACACCTTAGTTATAAATCACCATTTACTCATCATCCATTACTTTCATTTATAACAAGTTGTATGTAATCATATATGAGAAACAAAAATCATCAATAAACCATCATCATGAAGAATACAAGGAACACAATATATATGTACAATTTTATTTTATATTACAGACTACAATCCTTGGGGGTTTTTTCGAGCAACAACTGAATAGAGAAACAACTCCATAAGAGCACCAAATCTCAATGTAAGACTCAACCTACAAATATCAGCACCAACTAAGAGGAGGAAACCAACCCTCAAGTAAAATAACCATCTTGTAGACATAAAGCAATCTGTCAAACTATACCAACATAATTGCATTACCTATGCACCACACAACCTGTCACACCAATCTCATCATCCAAATCGGATCTACTCACCAAGATCAATCACCAAGACAAATCTCAACAATATCACCAATATAACCAACAATATACCTATAGAAATACACCATACTCTCCATAAACCAAATACCATAAGTTGTCGTGATTTTGTTGTTGCGATTTTGGTGTTGTAGTTCTGCTACCATGATTATTCTTCCACAGTTTTGCTGCCACAATTCTTCTGCCGCTCTTTTTCTACCATGCTTTTTCAGCTGTGATTTTTCTGCCATAATTTTTCTGCCGCGATTTTTCTGCTACGATTTTTCTGTCACACTTTTCATACCTCGCTTTTTCTTCCATGATTTTTCTGCCACTCTTTTTCTTCCGCAATTTTTCTGCCGCATTTTTTCTACCATGAATTTTCTCTATCAATAACACCTACCCAAATAACCTTTCAAAAATGTATATTCAATATTCTCAAATATCATACTCATAAGAGACCCTTGCTCTCTTATTTATACTTCTCCAAGTATCTTTCTCTAGGGTTTATCTTCTAACCAACTTACACAACTTCCTTATTTTTGGGGCTAACCCACTTCTAACCACTTTTTCCACTTACAAACACTTTATCCACAAATAGTAAACTCTCCACTTCTAGTTGCAACTAATTTATTTTTAATTGTTTTCTTGTTGCAACCACTTAAGCCATGACTAACCACTTTGACTGGTCAACTTCTTCTAGGAGCTTCTAGAATAATTTGACTTCTTTGACCTTCTAGGGGCTTATAGAAAACACATGAGGGTTCTCCAACTTCACAAGGTCATAAATCTCTAACCATGAGGATTTATGTGATGCTCCACATATCATTGAAAATGGCATGACAAGCATTATCCATCTAGAGTAGACTCACTTAAAAATTCATGGATCTTCATTACAATATTCCACAAGAAATCCTTGGGTTCCTTAACCAAACATCTAGGATGAGTCAACCACTTAACCATTTGGACTTCACAAAGTGTCTTCTTGTGAGGGATTTCACCATAAGGGGACCACTTTGGATTTCATCCATTTGGTACTTCGTATCAACCATGACAAGACAACAATGAATAACCTTTGCACCATCCTGTCTATACATCAATCCATGAAAATACATCACTATGACACCACTTGACATCCCTGAAATCAATTACATCTATGAAAACACAGGCTATCAATCAATACATCAATGATACTATGACAAGACATCAACTCTTTGACATCAATGACAACATAATGCAACAATCTCCCCCTTTGGCATTGATGGAAATACCAACACTGATGTCAACACCAATAATTGATGGAAACATGTAGACATGGCATTTCTTTTCATCAATAGTCTTTTCAATCACATAAATGTGACTATCTCTCCCCCTTTGAAATCAATGGAAAAGGGTATTTCTTTCCTTAGGGCTGATCCCCTTGTCTATATTCCTTTGAGATTCCTATGAATAATCTCTCCCCTTTTGAACAAGGGATATCACTCTGATTTAATGTTGAAGACATATCGCTCATGCTTCCCCTATGACCATCATTCCCCTTGGAAATATTCCTTTTCACTCTCTCTCAAAGCATATAACTCTCTAAGCATCTGTCTCTCTATCCTGCATCTGATGAATCTCTCCTCCTGGAATCATTGGAAAAAGAATGACTCCCCCTGTAGGTATGTCTCTCTGTATATTCACTACAAGATGGACAATATGCTTCTACTTCAATATGCTTCTGCTCAAATGTAACATGTATCAACTTCTTAAGAATGATCTGCTCTTCCTATGATGATCCCTGAACTTATCAATGCATTAGACTCATTCCATGCCATACTTTATGAAGAAAAAATATATGTCAATAGTGAATAGAGAATCGTGAACAAAACATCAACCATGTTCATCCTCTACCATATTGTGTGCCAACCATGCAAAAAACTCATGTACATCAATAAAATACAATATATCATAAGATATCATCAATGGAGTGTATCAACCATATGCCAATAACATGTACCAACTATGTACCAAGCATATATAAGGATCATCAACAAGTGCCTCTATCAATGTACCAAAAACATTGTCAAAATGCCAACCATGTGTCATATCACACATGATATTCCTCTATCATAAACCAAGTTCCACAAACCATGGTTCAAGATATGTATCTCAACCATCAAGCATCAAATAATGTACCAACCAAGCACCACAAAAATTTTCTAAACTATCCCATACATCAAGTATCAAAGTATATGCTAAACAAGTAATACCAATGATGTACTTTAACCAAGTACCATCACCCACAATCATCTGTCCTCTACAAGTGCATCGATCATGGACCAAACTTCAACACGATGAACCAAAATCAAGATGTTCTCCCATATATGTAGTCCTTACCCAATGTACCAAGTATGTACCAATCATGCATCAAATATAGATCAAGTTATGACTCATCAATGATGTACAACATAATCACCTCATCAACTACATGTCCCAATATGTAGATCAACCACATGCCAAATGCATGCATAAAAAATATCCAACAAACACATCATAAGATATATCAATGGAGCTCACATATGTACCATCCATGTACCATAATAGATCTACCTCAACCACCATTCACCATAAAAAATACTAAGTGTCCAATAGTTTCTCTAAAAATGTACCAGAAGTGTGCCTCAATAGATCAATGATATATCACATCATCATGATATATCTCATAACCAAAGTTCTATAATTTCACTGTCATAACCAACATTATTCCTCAACAGAAAAAGACTCAATCCATACTCTAGAGTTAGTATTATTCATCCAGGATAGGGGCCAAGCATATGCTTCAACACTCAACCATATGTCATTACCATACATACATTATGCAACCATATAATCATGAAAACCTACAACAAATCATGTTAGACCCTACAAAATAGAGTTATATTATCAAATCATGCTGCTCTCATCTGCATAGCCTTCTTTACCATGATTTTACCACAGATACGCACCTTGTTACAGATACAAATCACGTATATACACGACCTATCTATAGGTAAGCTCGTGTATGTATGTGACTTTCTCCACAGTAGCCCACATATTCTTATGAAAATGTCAAGCTTGATCTTGCCTCATGGATTCCTTGTTGTTTTGGTTGTTTAGTATTCTTCACCCACTTCTGAAGGTGTCCCAACTTCTTAGAAATTGATCTCTAAGCTTCCATATTTTCAACATTGTCTTCCTTCCTAGCTTCATGTGTTCTTGTTTTCATTCTATATGAAGCACTCCTCATGGATTGTCTTATTGTGTTCCAACAATATTGGGATTTGTGGCCAAACCCACTACAACTGTAGCATCTCATGGTGTGACAATGAGCAACAATGTGTCCCACTTGATTACATCTACAACTCCTTAGGCTTTTAAGAAACCTTGCATTATATTTCCTTGCATAATGTCTCCAATACAAATATTTGTGACCATATTCATTACATGAGTAGCAGTGACCATGAAAAATATTTTTATACCTTTTGTTTGGTTTCCATGTTGAAGGTGTCTCTCTTCTGAATTTTCTTTGAGGTGTAAAGATGGCTTCTTGATGTCTTCGTTGATTTATTATTTTGAAATTTTCCTTGATTTGTGTATATGGTTGAATTGCAACATTACTTCCACCTTTTGAGAATAAAGTTCTTACATCATGCTTCTTAGAAGTGATAGCTTAAAGATGTATATCTTCCTTGTTGTATATAAGACTTGATTTATCATTTGGATATCTTTGGCTATCTAGGATTTCATCCAAGATTGTTGATTTGTTCATGAACTTGATGTGAGTGTTTGAATTCTCCACTTTCTTTATAAGATTGACAAATTCATATTCCAACTTATACAATGACTCTTCATTTTCATTTACTTGACTCTTCAATAGTTCCTCTATTCTTTTGGCTTCTTCAAATTTGGTCTTAAGATTGACATTAACTTCAATACATTTTCTAAGTTGATCATATACCTTATTCTTTTCTTCTATTTCATTCTTTAGTCTTTTGATCTCTTCTTCTTTTTATTCTAATTGAGTCTTTTTACTTTGTTCTTGTTCTTTGATCATTTGATTTAGTTCCATGGTATATCTTGGGTAATTGTCTAGGACTTCCTTGGTGTATTTTTCAAGATACTCAAAATCAATTGAGTAATGTCCTATTTCATTGCTAACATCATCTAACTCAGATAAAAAAAATTCTTTAAGATTCAACAAATCTTCCTCTTCATCTATAGGATAAATTTTATTTGATTCTACACAAACTACTTCTAGATTTTTTTCTTCACTTGTAGAGAAACATTCAACATCATCACACTTAGAATTATTCCAATCAAAGGATTTTGGAGAGTATTTACCTTCATTATTATTGATGGAATTGTCTGTAGTGTCTTCCTTTTTTCCTTGATATGTCTTCTCTAGCTTCAACCATAGATCATTGGCAGAAGTACATTGTCCCATGCTTTCTTTGACAAAACTTGAGAGTCCATTGAAAATGGTCTTGAAAACCAATGCATCATTCTTATTTTCTTTCTTTTGAGATGCAAACTTTGACTTAATCTTCAAGGGAGCTGATCCACCAATAGTTTCTTTCCAAACACCTGCTCCTTTTGCTTTCAAATACCCTTTCATGACTATTCTCCATGCCGAATCATTTTTCTCATCAAAGATTGGAATTTCATCATCCATTTGTGTGTCCATGGATCACCTCCAAGCTTGTTAATGCTTATAGTGAAGGCATTCTCTGATACCACATGTTGGACACACCGACCACACTGAGAGGGGTGGTGAATTAGTGTAGGGATATTTTTACTCCTTTATAAAACACCTTAGTTAGAAATCACCATTTACTCATCATCCATTACTTTCATTTATAACAAGTTGTATGTAATCATATCTTAGCAATAAACATCATCAACAAACCATCACCATGAAGAATACAAGGAACACAAGATATATGTAAAATTTTATTTTATATTATGGACTACAATATGTTGGCCCTTGGATATGGAAGGAAGCGAAGATCAAGGAAGAAAAAGGAGAATATGAACTTCATGGAAGACACAGTGATTGTTACTAGGCGAAGTGAGCAAAAGAGAAGAAAACATGGAACGAAGCAAGCCATTGGACAAGGAGATCAAGGATGATAGATAAGCAAGGAAGAAGGATCATGGACAACTCAACAAGTGGAAAAAGGCATCGTTGGATGCTTTGGAGCACCGCAGGAGAAGAAATGAAAGATGGGATGGCGAAGCCCTAAAAATACAGGTCAAGTTGACCTAGGGTTTTGGTATCTAGGGTTTTGGCCACCTAGGTTTTGGACTAAGGATGTCGGTGAGCTATTGTAATGTATAAATAAAGGTCATGAGGACCTAGTTTGGTTTGGTACTATATTATTGGGTATAGTTGTATTGATGTTAAGAGTGATTATTGTTGTGTGAGAGAGAAGTGTTGAGTGTGAGAGCCTTTTGGTATTGTAAGATCTTCAGTTGGGTGAGAAGATCAACCCTGCAGCTGGGTGCACAGGGAGGGGAGAGAAAGAGAGGAGAGGAAAGAGGATCTGCTAGCTAAGAGCGTAGACAAGAAATGGATGCTTCATCTTAATACATTATAAAGAACATTTTTGTGGACGTAGCCCTAGAGAGAGGGTGAACCACGTATATTTTGTGTTGTGTGTGATTGGTATTCTATCTTTATCATTGATATATTGTGATTGCATTATTGTTTAGATATGATAAGTAGATGTGCAAAGTAGATGCTAGCTAATAAGTGATATATGAATGTTGTGTTGTTCTTATACTAGATCCACTTGATATTCCCCTTGGTTGCAGACATCTCTGTCCTGCAACCCCCTCATAACTACTTCGAGTGAGACTGCATCTACTTCGCAGGTGTTTCCAAAAGGGCCAGTAGTTAGGGATTGTTGGTGTGCTCTTGGAGATAAACCCTGGGTCCGCCCCTGTGCCAACAAATGGTTCTGTTGTCAGGACAAGAATATTCTTGAGGGAATGTCAAGGTGGTTCCCATCAAAGACAGAGACTCAAAAGTGGATAGAGGATCAAGAAAAGGACTTCGTTGAAGCCCAGAACAAGAACCCTAATCTTAGTACAGAGGATTGTTTGGTGAAATATATCTTCACTGATATACAAATTTTTTTATTTGGGGGAATCCATTAGGAGCTATATGAGTGGCTAGCTAGATTAGCAGATACCTAGTTTGAGATTTGATCTAGACCTCCTGTGGTTTGGATGTTGAAGTTGATCAAGAAGGTCACATGATTTGATAACACCATATCAAAAGAAGTAGATCATTGGTTTGATAGCAACATTAGAGGGTACATCACAAAGTTTTTTGTTGACAGAGTTGAGTCATACAACTAAGATGAGCGATATTTATTTAAGGGACCCATAGGAAAATTTTTACAATTCTTGAAGTTGAGAATCAAGATGCTATTGCATGAGAAGAACATCTTGAATATACAGTAGATTGGTCAGATCTAGAAAGGATAATGTTCAATAATTCGAACAACGACAATGACATAGTAGTTGGACATATGCATAGTGGGAGAGTGTTCAAAGAAGTTCACCTTGCGAACCTATTCAAACAAAACTACAAGGATGAAGGTTTCTATAGTGGAGAAGAGGAATATCTCACAGATGAGGAGAATTTATAACCTACTGTGACATAGGAAGGGAAAGCTAAAGAGATTCACTGAGAAGAACCTGAGACTTCAAAAACTACAAAAACCATTGAAGTAAGTACAATTGTCCCTCCTGTTGATTCAGTAGTATTAAGAAACCAGAATAGTCAGAGCCACTAGAGTACCCAGAGCACTGTCACTAGTAATCCACCACATACTCAGTCAGGGACCCTAGGAATATCTATGGCAGATGAGATGAGACTTCCTATATTTAGGGGAGATGGATTTGAAGATCCTGACCAACACAGGTTCCTATGTGAAGATGTATGGAATATTAAAAATTTCATGGATGAAGATGTCAAAAGAACCCATTTTAGTACCACTCTAAGGGATCGCACACTAAGATGGTACATGAAGCCTTTTCAAGGACTTGCACATCCTAAGCCACTGAATCAGATTAAGAATTCACTGATTGCAGAGTTCAAGAAATCCAAGTCGGAGTCACAATGTATTATAGAGCTAAAAGAGATCAAGAAGAAGGTGGTTGAACCTATTTGGGAATTTGATAAGAGATTCAAAACCTTAATAGGCTGATTGACTTTTTAGATCCCAAATGAACAAAAAAAATAATGGTTCATTTATGCCCTCTTAACACACATCAAAATTCCTCTGATGTAGCAGAAGATTGCTTCACAGGATGAGGCACAAGAGATCACCATGAATTTAGAATCATCCCCTATGGGAGAATCCAACTCAGGTATGAGTTAGATATTGAGTCAACTTACTAGTTTGCCTCTATAGGTCGAAGATATGAAGAAAGACAAGGGAAAATATAAAAGAGAATACATATGGTGTGTCAGATGCATATCATAAGGCAATGACAAGGAAGATTGTCCCATATTCAATGAATACTTGGATTTTGGAGCTCCGAGCCCTTTGAAGTAAGTCACCTTACCCTAGTGCGAGGTATGCAGAAATAGGCATTGCCCTGGTGAGTGCTATTACATTCAAAAGTATGTTCATACATCCAAACATTTGTATTGCACATTCTATAAGTCCATGGGACAATATGGTATGGATTGTAGGGCTTACAATATCATGAATGAAAGGTTGAGAGACATGTATAATATTCAAGGTGAAGTACAACAAGAAGGAACCATTACGCAGTATAACTCCCATGGGAAAGGAAAATTTAATCCTCGCTGTGGATTCAGAGGAAGAGGACAAGGAGGAGGAATGGTTCGAGGCTGAGGACAGATAATATGTTACAATTGCACACAACCATGACACCTTGCAAGGCATTTCCAGAATCCTTGTACTACTTGCAACTACTGTAGCTTATTTGAACATGTTATAAAATATTGTCATGTGCTACTAGCTAAGCTTCAGGAAAGATCAGGACCTTAGTAGAACCCCCAAGTGCAACAGATATATGATGAACCTCACGGAGAAGACCCTAGAGTGGTTTTCATAACTAGAGGAGGCGTTGTTACAGGATAAGGTAGACTGAACCCAGGGAAGATTATGGAAGACTCAGGAATCAAGAAAGCTACAAAGAAGACACAAATGTTTGATACAAAGAAAGAAATACAAATGTTCAAGGAGGCAAGAAAATAATTCAGAGGAGACCAAGGTTCCTCATCGAAGACAAGACCAAAAGTGAGAGAATATTAAATGCCTCTGGCATTTGATTAGTCTTCTTTGCCAAAAGGAGAAAAAGAGGTAAGCAATCTCATGGAATTCCTATATACTTGTATTAAGTTGATTCAGGATGAGAGCATTGTACAAGAGTTACAAAATATAATCAGACAATATGATCTAGGAAATATAGATCCCTTATTGAATAGGGAAGTACACCAAATCAGTAAGAAGAGAAGGAAAAATAAGGAATTACATTTGAATGCTCGAATAGGTGAATATGATATAGATTATGTAGTCCTCAACTTAGGGTTGGAGGTCAATGTCATGACAAAGAAAACCTGGGCACTGATGGGAAAACCAAAGTTGATCTATTATCCTATCAGGCTTAAGATGGCCAACCAACAAGCTGTAAGTCCATTTGGCAGACTGGAACATGTCCTCATGGACATTGATGGAGTAAGAACATTTGCATATTTCGAGGTAAATTAGATAGTTGATGACAACTGTGCTTACCCTGCATTGTTAGGAATTTATTGGGCCTTCAATAATTCCACTGTGGTTGATTTAAAGAATAGACGTATGAATTTTGAAAAAGACATCCTTAGGGTCATTACACCCTTATATCTTGATTAAGGTCAGCAATACACAGATCCCATAAGAGAAGAAGACCGTGCATATGAACTAGAAAACATATACAAATTAACAACCAGACATCAGGATTACCTTAATCCCATGACCGATGGAAACCTAAGTAGGCGAAGTGATAATGTATGCTCATCAGACTCAGAAGAAGTACTAGATAATTGGAAGAATAAAATGTATGAAGTATCTACAAGAATATGTGCTATATTAACTAGAGAAGTTCGTTGGATTGGCACAACCATAAGCAAATTACCCACCTTTGATGGTCTAAATTCTTTAGAAACCTTTTTGTTAGACTTTGAATAAAATGTACTAATACAACAAAGATTGTTGGCAATGGACGAGGGCTTGAAAGAAACCCCAACAAGATGGTGGGGGAAACACAAAAACAACATTGCAGACTGGGTACAATGTTGTACCCTAATGACAATGCGGTTCTTAGCACAAGTGGAAGGCTGCAAAGTTCTATACACAGGTCGAAGCTATCCAAAGGACCATGTGTGAAGCTATGAGGAAGCCTAGAGAAATGTTCCTCAAGAAAAATTGGTACACAAATTCATCAACACACTGGACATGACAACTATCAACGGGTACCTTCAAGAAGAGTTGTGCCTCATCACTACAGATTGGGAAGGTATGATTCATAATTTTGTAAGAACCTTCTTATTGGAATGTCAATATCCTTCAGTAGATCAAACATTACAGATTGTGAGGAAAAAAGTTTTTGAAGAGGCATCTAGCCTTCCTTTGGAACAAGAAGAGGAAGAATGGATTGCGCCTCTCCAGAAACTACAAGCTTGTTACAACATCAACACTGATGAAAACGATGATCCAAGGAAGGTGAACATCGCAAAAACAGAAGGCCGAAGAGATGTAGAAGGACTAGCAGTTGAGTTACCATTTATTGAAAAACTAATCAAGATTAAAAAGGTCAACATTGGAACATAACATACCCCAAAGCTTACTAATGTCGGATATTATTGGGATGTTTCTACCATTGATAAGATTACAAAGCTTATGCATGAATATCAGGACTTGCTTCCAACCAAGTTCACTGATATGAAGGGCATTAAAGGGCCTATGGGAGAGATGAGGATTCCTTTAAAGCCAGATGCTAGACCAGTCAAACAGAGACTGTACAAATTGAACCCTAAATATAAGGAAAAAGTGAAAATTGAGCTCGACAAAATGTTGGAAGCGGGGATTATAGAACCTATCGAAGAGTCAGAGTGGATTAGCCCTATGGTGGTACAAGAAAATAAGATAGGAGAGATCATGATATGCATAGAAATCAAGAAGCTGAATGATGCTTATTTGCATGACCCCTTCCCTACACCATTCACTGATGAAGTGTTTGATAATGTGGGAGGCCAGGAAGTATATTCTTTTACAGATGGATTTTTAGGACACCATCAGATCCAGATTGCCAAGGAATATTGCCATAAGACTACATTTTCAATAGAATGGGGGTCCTATCAGTATACAACTATGCCATTTGGATTAAATAATGCCCCAACCATCGTTTCTAGGGTGGTGGTCGAAGCATTCAAGGAATTTCTGCATAAATTTCTAGAAGCATATTTTGATGATTGGATTGTTTTTAGTTTATTGAAGAATCATATTGAATGTCTAAGGCTAATGTTGGATAAATGCAGGCAGTGTCAAATTTCCTTGAACCTGAAGAAATGTAATTTATTTTCACCATTTGGAGTGTTGTTAGGTCATATCGTATGCAAGCAAGGATTGTTGGTAGATCCATCCAAAATTTCCATTATAGTTGATTTACCCCCTCCTACTTCAGTCAAATAGTTGCGCACTGCGTTGGGACACACATGATACTACAAGAAATTCATTAAAGGATATGCTCAGATTACAAAACCCATGGAGAAACTTTTGAAGAAATATTGTCAGTTTAGTTGGACAGAAGAATGCTAGCAGAGCTTCGACACACTAAAACAGAAAATGGCTACTGCGCCTATTCTGGTTTTCCCAGTCTGGACCAAGGAATTTCATGTGCATGTTAATGCATCTTCCATTGCTTCAGGAGCTGTGTTATCACAACCTAGAGGAGGAGATATTGAACACCTATTATCCTTTGCTAGCGGGAAGCTATCAACTGCTGAGATTAATTACACCACCACTGAGCGAGAAGGGTTAGCCATGGTATATGAATTGCAGAAATTTCGCCACTAATTGTTAGGAGAACAATTTAAAATGTTTATTGATCACTCTGCGCTGAAATACATAGTCAAAAATCCAGTGTTGGGGGGAAGGATATGCAGATGTCTTATGCTATTTCAGGAATATGATTTTGAGATCATAGTAAAGCTAGGGAGAATGAACAAAGGTCCTAATCACTTGTCAAGATTGGAACATGGTGAAGAGATGACCAGTTTGGAGGATGCACTACCAGATTCACAACTATTGGCCATTAGAAATATCAATGACCACTTCGCAGAGATAGTCCAGTTCCTATCAACATGAATGGTACCTAGTGAGTACACAATTCCTCAGAAGAAACAACTAGTAGTGCGCGCTACAGACTTCTCACTTATAGATGGGCATCTATACAAGAGGGGACATGATGAGATATTAAGAAGATGTGTTATGGAGGCAGAACAACCATTGATCCTCACAGAAGCTCATGAAGGCATCACAGGAGTACATTATGTAGGGAAAGAAACTACATAGAAGGTTCTTAGAGCTAGCCTTTGGTGGCCTACCTTACAAAAAAATGCTAAAGACTATTCCATAGCTTATGTTGTATGCCAAAGAGTTGGGAAACCTTCCAGAAGAGATGAATTGCCACTAGCACCATAACTAACCCTACAAGCATTTGAGAAATGGGCCATTGACTTCATTGGACCTATAAAACCACCAGGAAAGTGTAGAGGAGTAAGGTACATAATTACAACAACAAAATACTTGACTAGATGGGCTGAAGCAAGAGAAGTTAAGGACTATAGTACAACTATAGTTGCGTGCTTCATATTTGATGACATCATAACCAGATTTGGATGCCCAAAGATCCTTATGAGTGATCAAGGTACACATTTAATCAATAAGATAGTTGAAGCCCTGACTGAAGAATTTGCAGTCCACCATTAGAAATGAACACCTCACCATCCACAAGCAAATGGGACAGTTGAAGCATTCAACAAGCTCTTGGAGACAACACTCATGAAGATTTACAGTGTGAACATGGATGATTAGGATCTAAGAGTACCAGTAGTATTATGGTCCTATAGAACCACTTGCAAGAAGGTGATAATGCGGACACCTTTTAAGTTGGTATATGGTCTTGAAGTTGTTGTTCCAATGGAATATTTGGTACCAAGATTGCGAATTGTTGCCTTTATAGATATGGATGACCCTGGCACTATTCAAGAGAGGCTTTCACAACTGGTTGAATTGGAGGAAAACCAATTTATTGCAGGATTCCATCAACATGTTCAAAAGGAGAGAGAGAAGGCCTATCATGACAAGCACATCAAGAAGAAGGAATTTAAACAAGGTGATCTAGTACTAATATATGACAGTAAGTTCATCAAACATCCTGGGAAGTTTAGAACACATTAGCTAGGGCCATATGAAATCGCTTATGTTACAGAGGGAGGAGGTGCACAATTGAAGACTCTGAATGGGGAGTGGAAGGAAGGATTAGTGAATGGCAGCTGGTTGAAATTGTACTATGACAACTAGTTGCCCCACAGTTCTCAGTAGCCACAAGATTAAAAGGGTCTACGTACTAGGTGCAATTGAAACTGGGTACCAGACACAGAAAAGACAGTTTGTACAAGGAGGAAAAGGAGGCATAGAGTGTTGGCCCTTGACCAAGTTTTGGGAGTTTCTTGGTAATGTTGACCTAGTTTGGGACTTCGACAGCCTGTCGAGGAGGAGCGCAAGACGGATAGGAGATCATGGGATCTTGGCCCCCTTTTGGGCCTCTTTTTGGGTTTTTGGGAATATGTAATGGGGAAGGGATGTCGGCCCATGGGTCTACCCATGTTTAGGCCTATTTTGTATATATAAATATATACATAGGCTAGGAAGGGAGGAGATGAATGAAAGGCTAAGTGTTATATCTAAGTGATGTGAATGTATGCTAAGTGAAAGTAGGGTTTTTGGATCCTTTGTGCATGATTGTAAGAGACTAGCAGAG
>JZKD02S0705384.1:316937-327713 GCA_000966675.3 Picea glauca | reverse complement strand
GTTTTGAAGAAACCACTCTCCATTGTACATACCGTTTTAATTTTCAGTATTCACTTGCATTTTCCAAATGGAGGATGGTGGTCAGGTTGTTGAAGCCCGAAGAGAAGGCCCTAAGTTGCTGATCATTTTTCTTCAACACCTTTCTTAGAATCAGACCGATGAAGATTACCAGGCAGATTGGTTCAGGATGACAGGAAAAATTGGATTCTTGGCACTTAACAGGGCAAGTTTCATCCCCATGTGGAGCCACCTGTTATCACCCCATAAATTATGGGAATCAACTGATGACTTGGATATTATCTGTATCTGGTGATTTGGTTGACAAATGATATTGCATTCTTCAAATAATTTGTGAAAAGAAAAAAGAAAGAAAAACAAAAGAAAAGAGGGCTAAAAAGAATTGAAACAAAGGCCCCGTGCAATAATAGCAACTTGGTCATACCTTTCAAGCATGACCAAGTTCTTTTAAATTTTCAATGTTGATAGGTTAGTGAATGCATCTGATCAGACCATCTAATCCTGATTAGATAGTCCCTAGGTTAGAATTAGTGAATACATCTGATCAGACCATCTAATCCTGATCAGATAGCCCCTAGAAAGAATAAAATCTTAACTCAACTGTTTAATCTGGGTTAATTTCCTCGTGACAGTAGGTTAGGATGTAGATTAATTTCTTTGCCTGCCTTGCCAAAATAAAGCCAGATCGATGAAGATGTTACCCTGTGACTCCAATGCCTATGTATATTTGAATTGATGTCCCCTTGGTGGTGTATATACGAAAAATCAAAGGAAAACCCATGTGAATGTCCTTATCCTAAGTTTCCCCTACATATGACATTTTTCGTCCCCTACCTATGTCTCATTCACCTTTCAAAGGCCCAGATCATCGGCGCTAAGATCAACGGTTCATATAGCATTCCAGACCCCCCCGCCCGTTCTGCCATTAACGGAGGGGGGGGGGGTGGTCCGGAATCGGCGATAATATTTTCACAGATCTGAATGGTTCAGAAAGGAGCGCGCTAATCCACGGCTTACATTGAATTCCAGACCCCCCCCTCTGTTCTACCTTTAATGGAGGGGGGGGGGTCCAGAATTGGTTATAACCTGGGTGCACATCTGGACAGGAGACTGGTACTTGTACCAGAATCACTCCGAGATCCGAGTCTATGGGTGCGAGTTGGCACCATACAAGCTTCCTAGATATATACCGGTAAGAGTTTACACACTGGAATATATTAGGCAAATTATGAATTCTGATGATGTTCATTTTGTTTCCCTAAAAAAGAAGCAACATTTGCGGATTAAAGGGAAGATAGGTTCATTCATCTACAACAACAGAGGCGCAGGTGACGAAGCGGACAAACTGTTGAGGGAAATGAAATTCCCCACAAGTTTCACATGGCGTTATGATCCCTGCGAGATCATTTCAGAGATGAGAGTCATAAATAAAAATGCCCCATATGCACATGAGCCCAGACCCGAAATCAAAAGGTTTCCTAATCAAACATTATGGGATCCTGATACGTTGGTGGACGTGGAACCAACTGTCAGGATGGAAAAACAGGTAGCCTCAACAAGCGCACCTCCCATTGCCACACCTCAGAATCCCAAGGAAAAGAGGCCTCGGCAAGAATCGTCTTCTCCGATAATAGAGCTGTCTTCAGAGGAATTTAATATGCACACCAAAAAGCCAAGGACTGTTCCAACGACAGGCACGATAGTGGAGCAAGAGATCACAACCACCACAGTGGCCTCCCTACTCCCTAGGGGTCAAGCCCATTAGTCTACCTTTCGGTTCAAGTCAACACAAGGAGATAGCGGAAGGATTAAAAACCACAGACTCTCCCTTAGATACTCCACCAAGCAAGACCGGGCCCAAATTGGGCATTTTTGAAAAACACGACTTAATCAAAAAGAGGAACCAGACCCTGACCAGCAGCGCCTATGTCCAATTTCAGAAGCAGTCAGCCACAGCTCAACACAGGCTCCTTTTGGCATTCGATACAGAGAAATGGAGGATGCATATGGCCTACCTCCATGCACAAGTGTCAGATCCCAAAGTAATATCCGATTACAAAAGAGTCACAGTCGAGTTCCAGGCCAAGGACGTGTACCCAGCGGACCATATGGATCTGCATAAGCAGACCGGAGAGATGGTTTTCCACACTTTATCCCATGCTACAAATTCTTCTTCAAAGTATCAGGTGGCTTTGAGCAATGCCCAGACACAACTAAAGATGGAGAAAATATCATCTTTCGCGAAGGACAACAAAATCAAAACATTGGAGGAGTTGGTCCTCAAGATTGGCTATGACCCTGCGAATGTCAAAGCAGCTGAAGAAATGATTAAGAAGAAAAACGCTGACATCGCATCCTTAAGGAAGCAGCTAAAGATCCCTCCAACAGAGGACCCACAAACGAAGGAGATAGCCGAAAAGGAAGGGGAAAAAGACGAAATGATGAGATTACTCATGGAGAAGAATGCTTAGTTAAGGGAGATGGAAAAAATGTTTAAGGAGAAAGAGCAAACGAAGACATTGGAAGGCATCCCCTTAAGAACTATCCCCATTGTAGGATGGACCATAGTGACAGTGACAACAGTTCCATCCACAACAACAGTACAGGTACCAGAAGGCACCATAGATCCGGCTAAGTCTATGGAGAGAATGAATTTGCAGGAGTCTGAAATCAGTAGACTCAAGAAAGAAATGGAAAATCTCCAAGAGCTAAAGACTTCTTTCCAGACAAGTCTAGCCAAAGAGAAGCAGGTGAATGAGSAAATCCGRAAGGAGCTACARCAGCTCCAAAAGCAGACCGTGGCAGGGAAGACTCTGGCTGAGGCCAAAGAAGTGATATGGACTGATATTTCCAAGTCCATAAATGAAATATGGCCTATGTTTCAGATAATGTTTGAGAAAAACGAGTTGCTCGAAAGGAGAAAACAAGCTATGGAGAAAATCAGGACAGAGCTGGGAGACATGCTAACCCAAGCTAATGAAATCATAAGGTTCCTAAATTCAAAAACCAGGGAGGAACTAGAAGAACTGAAAATCGAGGACAGGACAAAAACTATATTGGAGGTGAAAAGAGTTCTAACTAAAAGAGGCCTCATGCTCCAGCTTGAAGAGAAAATTCAAGTTATGGATCAAGGAGTGCAAAGGTTTTTTCATAAGATAGATGCTCTACAAAGAAAAGGCCTGCCTAGGATGAAGGTCATCATTGATAAATTGATGACACTCCATGATTATAAGAAGAAGTTGACTGAAGCTTCTAGTTCCAAATTTGTAGGGGTACAAGGGAGTGTCATGGGAAAAACATTCATAGAAGCCCTGCAGTTGGATATTGATATTCAACATGAAATTAAGCATATATTCATCATCAAGCCCACATTTGATAAATACACGGATATGGATGAAGTGTACAGGAGATTGCTTAAAATCACAGTGCCGAGTCATATTAGATGGGATGAGTTGTGCGATCTGCTAGATTAGTAGATGAGCTATCACGATCCAGTCACCTGTCCAGTCAGAAGAGGGTGCGAAGGCACCTCGCCAACGGCCTACCCAGAAGTTCAGTGAACAGTTGCATCATGTCATCAAAGCAGTTTTGATTAGTTAAGTTAGTTAAGCTAAAAATAGGATGACCACGTCCTCCTCATTTATGACAGGAACGTTTATATTTTGACTTATAAATACTTCTTTTTTCAATGTATTGAGGGTTTTCGATCCGCACACCCGGTTGCAACTTGCTATCAAGCTGTACTATTTTTGAACAGACCTACCATTAATAAAGAAGAGGCATTTTACAGGATTCTTGCGCATGTTCACTGGTGATGTGATTTTCTTAGTCAAATGTTTCCTTGCACTGTAATCATCTTGTTTTCTATAACTAATCTGTATGAATAGCGTTATGTTGCAGGATTTATCTCTGATACCCTGTTTTCGATTCTATAGATTTTAATGTCCATCTTCTAAATATCTTCAGTTAAGAGATTCTTAAGTTCTTGTTAATTGGAGTTATTTTCCTTATCTTTTCTTCTGTTCATCAGTTAAATTATTAAAGATCTAGTGAGCGTATTATCTCGCCTTGTGAAAGATTTCTTCAGCATTTCTGGTTGTATCTCAGATTTATTAAATACAGACCTCGTAGCCCAACGGATGTGTAGTTTGTCTCAACCAACTTCAAAAACCCTTACAACAAAACCTACATTTTCTATAGCTAGCCTAATATCTTAATTTAAAACAAAGCTAAAATATATAGAGAGATCCCTCTCTGAAGCTGGAAGGGATAGATCCCTCTCTAACGATGGAAGGGCTATATCCTAGCTTTAAAAGAAGTTGGTTCAGGTTACCTTTGTAGATTTCTTCTTTTTCAACCTCTGGGAAATTTACCGAGTGCTAACATAATTGGCGACTCCACTGGGGAAGAACTAAAACTGATATCTCACGACTTCTTTCCCCCGAAGAAAGTTTGACGCTGAGGAGAAAGTAATGTTTAGAGGTTGATTAAGTCTGTACATATTATTCCCAGTATTGTTCTTAGAACCTCTTGCTCCTTTATGACTATCCCTGCAGCAATACAACCCAGTATTGAGCCCGGGCTAGCGAATCAAACTCATATTGCGTCAAACCTTTTTGACTTAATCCTCAAAACCGCCAATAACCGGGAAGAGCTCGAACGTTCATGGGAAGCCATTGAATGAGACATAGTGGCTCAAGAAAAATTGGAAGTGAGACGACGTCAACGCAGAAATCTCCCATAGTCTCTTTTTATCATAAAATTGAATAAAAATTAAAATATATATATATAAACCAAAAAGAGTTCTGGCTCCCAAGAAATTTCACACTCGATCTCATCTAGACCCAGAACCCTCTACTGCGATAGATAATCCCAAGCATTTGTTAAGGCGAAAGACCTCAGCTACAAGTTCAGCGAGTTACACTCCCCTTCACAAGTCTCCTTCCTCTTCCGAAGGACAGAATATCTTTCAAAATCCTGATCTTGGTCTTATTGTGCCACGAAACCTTAGTAGAACATGGTCTGAAACCTTTGCGTCTAAGCTCATCTTTGACCCAACTGTGGTGCAACCTCGAATCCCTGAAGTTTTGTCTCCCACGACTAAGATACAAACCAATACCACAGCGCCACCCAGCCCTTCATCACCCTCGTCTTCGGTCACTACCTCTCCCACCACCCAGGCCATCGTTCCACCTCCTCTGCTCGTCATGGAAGCTTGATATGCCCCTTTGGTGTTGGCCATACCACTACATGCCATGCCCCAAGACTACCAGACTAGACTTCCACAGTTCGATGCAACTGGAACATTGAGCGCACAACAGCATGTGGATAAAATGAATGACTACTTGGATTTGCAAGAAGTTGACGAGGTCGACGTTCAAATCAGACTGTTCGCTTAGAGTCTGACAGGAGACGTCAAGAAATGGTTCAAAGCCTTACCCGCCACATCAATCCATGACCTTGTCGCATTCCAAAGAAGTTTTCTTGACAGATGGGAGGTAAAGAAAAACCCTCTCCAAATACTGTCCGAATACGAGAATATTAAAAGAAATCAAGGTGAATCGGTCCAAGACTATTGCACCCGTTTTAATAACCTGTATAATGCTATCCCAAATGAAATCAAACCTCCCCCGGGTTTGGCATTAATTAAATTCCCTGATGGGTTCGATGCTGACATGTCTTATCAATTAAGAGAAAGAGATGCTACCACCCTTGAAGACATGCAGAAGAGTGGTATTAGTGTGGAATCCAATCTATTGGAAAAACGAGCACGTCAAAGGACTAAAAGGAGGGTCACGATCAAGGAAGAACCTTCCACGTCTAACAATGATTCCAAAATGGATATTGTAGTTATATCATTGGCATTATTGCTAGAAAGATCGAACATTTCAGACATAAATCCTCCGAGAGACGACACTCCTGCTCCCCAAATCGGAAACCCCAATTTCAGAAGAAACCCTCCCCAAATCAGGCAAAGGGATCCCAGGGACCAAAGAGATCAGCGAGATCCTAGGGATCAAAGAGAACAAAGAGGTCCAGATCCACCAATTAGACCTCCCCTACAGGAAAACTATGCTGATGATGGAGGGGAAGTAATAGAGGAATTGGAAGACACTCATATCAACCTCATGGGAATACACGACAATGAGGCTATTTTCCTTACTCAAGAAGAGCAGGAACTATTTCTGCTAAACCAAACAAAGGTGAGTGGGGAGACTGAGGATGCGGGGAAAACAACCTGGGAAGATGCTATTCTGGAAGTACACCGACAACACAACCTGCGGAGCAAGAAGACATAAGGAAATTCCCCAAGAAAGATGACCGAAACGCAGAAGTTAGCCGAGACCCAAAAAAGTCCTGAGAAAACCACTGCTGAGAAATCTTACGAGAATGGTAAAACTGATGCCCCTATGAAGAAAAACATCACCATACTGAAAAGACCGGCACAGCCCGAAGTCTCGCCTGTTAACCTGCCTAGTACTTCTGACCGGAGGGATATGGACCAGGCAGAATCAACGACTCAGACCCAAACACCAACACCTTTTAGCCTAGAAGCAGAATTGGCCAAAATTAAAATTCTCGTGCCACTGACAGAGTTGATAAGCCCAGACGGTTATCATTCACAGGTACTAAAGGCATTAGACATTGAGCCTGGCATAAGCACCCAAGCCTTGACTATCGGATAGGTGACTCACTCAGACACTGTGAACCTCGCTGACGATCTCCCCGAACTTCTTTTCTGACCTGCCATGGATGGTCGAGACGATACCGGTGATGTAGCTCCCTTTTATATCAGTTTGAACATACATGATTTGATATTGCATAACGCCATGTTGGATTCAGGTGCCTCACACAATTTGATGCCTAAAGAAGTAATGGAAACGCTGGGATTGGAGGTCACCAGGCCTTACAAAGACTTACACTCGTTTGACTCTAGCAAAGTCAAATGTATTGGTCTGATTAAGGATCTATGCATCACCCTGGTTCAGATCCCTTCAAAAAGCATGGTAATGGACGTGGTGGTTATAGACATCCCACCAAAGTATGGTATGTTACTGTCCCAGTCTTGGGGAGCTAAGCTCAAAGGAACCTTGCAACTGGATATGTCCTACGCCACTGTCCCAGTTTTTGGACAACAGAGGAGGTTATACAGAGAAACAATGATGAAGTATATGGTCAGTAGTCAAGAGAAACCTCATAATTACCCCCTTTACTCTGCCCATTCAGATTTAGATTCATTCATCTTGTACAATGATGGTGATACTGAAGAACAAGATACTCAGCTGATAGAAGGTGTAGAAAGTCAAGACGAAAGTCCAGAAAGCGATGAGGCAGCAAAAACGGAAGATGAAATCACTGAAGAGCTCCCTGCTGATTTCTGGAGCATGGATTTTGATGGAGCTGTGAGTAAAGAAGGAGCAAGGGCTGGCGTCTGGTTGCATAACCATCGAAAAAGGTATTCATAAAACCATTCCTACAAGTTAAATTTACACTGCACTAACAACGTTGTTGAGTATGAAGCTTTAATGCTCGGTCTGAAGTTGTTGAAAAAAAATGGTGCTAAGCAAATAATGGTAAGGGGTGATTCTGAATTAATTATTAAACAAGTTAAAGGTGAATATGTTGTTAAACATCCATGTCTTAGAGCCTACAGAAATTCCATTCTTGATGCGTTGAAATGTTTTGCAGAGGTGGACTTGCAGGTAATGCCGAGAGGACAGAATATTCTGGCTGATGGGTTAGCCACGTCAGCCGCGTCCTGCAAGATTCCTTTCCTCCAAACTCGACCATACACGGTTGAGGTGAGATGCAGACCCATGGTGCTTGATAATATCAGGTACTGGAAAGTGTTTGGAAATGACGATCAGATAGAAGACTTTCTGCAATGCAAGAACAATTTTGAATGTACAAACATAGATTTAGAAAATGAAAACGAGAATGTAAATAACTCTGAATTTGAAATAGATAGCGTTAATATTGTAAATACAGTAGATTCAGGCAAGTTAGGGGATGACGAAGTGGATACCGATGTTTTACAACTGAAAAGAAATGTTTTACCTAGAGGTCTCGTCCCTTTAGAAGATCTGTTTGATAGTTATGATGTAGCTAAGAAACCAAAAATAGAAGCTCATGGGCAGGATGTAGAAGACTGCAATATAGGGACAAACGAAAAGCCTAAGATGGTCAAACTGTCCAAGTCTCTACCCCCAGAACAAAATCTTAAATACATTGAACTGTTCAAAGAATATTTAGATGTTTTTGCCTGGGGCTATGAAGATCTGAAAGCTTATGACACCAGCATTATACAACACAGGATTCCCATAAAGGAAGATCAGAAACCGTTTAGGCAGAAACTTAGGAGGATAAATCCCAAGTTGCTTCCTTTGATAGAAAAAGAAATCAAGAAAATGTATGATGCCAAGATCATAGTCCCGCTGCATTTCTCTAAGTGGGTTTCTAATTTAGTCCCTACATGCAAGAAAACCGGTGAAATCAGACTCTGCATAGATTTCAGAAATCTGAACAAAGCATCCTTGAAGGATAATTACCCCTTGCCTAAAATGGATCACCTCCTGCAAAGTGTGGTGGGGTCCAGTCGAATTTCCCTACTAGATGGCTTCTCAGGCTACAACCAGGTCTTAGTTCACCCAGACGATCAGGAAAAGACCTCTTTCACCACCCCATGGGGCACGTTCATGTATGTGAAGATGCCTTTTGGTCTGATGAATGCAGGAGAAACATTCCAGAGGGCGATGGACATCACCTTCATTGAAGAGACAGGTAAGTTCATTGTCGTTTATTTATATGATGTGACTGTTTTTTCCCAATCTGATGATGAACACTTGCGGCACCTCAGACGAGTTTTTCAAAAGTGTAGGAGGTTCGAGATTTCATTAAATCCCAAGAAATGTCTTTTTGGGTTAGAAGAGGGTAAATTTTTGGGACATATCATCTCTAAAGAAGGAATCAGGGTTGATCCCAGCAGGATAGAGGCCATACTGAAGATAGAACACCCCAGAAACCTTAAAGAACTACAATCATTTATAGGGAAAATTAACTTTCTTCGGAGATTCATTCCTAATCTGGCTGAGATCCTCTGAAACATTACGAACATGCTTAAAAGGGACGCTAAGATAAAATGGGACTCTGAACCTAGACAGTCCTTTGAACAAGTCAAAAAAGCACTCACCGAAGCCCCAATTTTGATTAGTCCCGATTTCACTAAAGATTTCTATCTTTTTTCTTTCGCCTCGGAACGTACAATAGCAACTGTATTACTACAGAAGAATAGTGAAGGGTATGAACAACCCATATCTTTCTTCAGAAAAGCCCTGAGATATGCTGCACTAAACTACAATATCATGGAGAAACATGCTTTTTCTTTGGTGAAGGCTATAAAGGATTTCAGGGTCTATATTCTTCATTCACACATTATAGCATATGTTCTGAACGCGGTAGTGAAAGATATTTTGACACAAGACAACCCTGATGGGAGAAGGGGAAACTGGATTGCAGTTATTCTAGAATACGACATAGAAATTAAGCCCACAAAATTGATCAAAGGTCAAGGCCTTGCTAAACTAATGGCTGAATCTAACTTTCAAGCTCTTGACATTAATTTTCTAGACRTGGCAGATGRACAGGGYGAGATGGCGACTCCACACGTTAAAKAGGTTTTTCTAAATTCTCCCTGGTATGTAGACCTTATTTTTGTTTTACAAAATTTACAAGCTCCCCCTGGTTTAACTAAAACTAAAGCTAGATTTTTAAAGTTGAAAGCTTTGAAATTCTGTATTCTAGAAGGAAAATTGTATTGGAAAGACCCTGCAGGTATTCTTTTAAATTGCTTGCTCAAAGATAAAGCTGACAAAGTGTTGCAGGAGTTCCATGCAGGTGAATGTGGTGGCCATGTGAACTGGAAAGATACAGCCAACAAAATACTCAGAGCTGAATTTTACTGGCCCACCCTGTTTGCAGATGTACATCAGAAAGTAACAGCATGTTACCAGTGTCAGTTGTTTGGGGGTAAAAGGAAGCTCCTTCCTCTACCTCTCAAACCAATTTCAGTTGAGGCTCCATTCCAGCAATGGGGACTCAATTTCATTGGAGAGATACACCCTCCATCCTCGGGCCAACATAGGTGGATTCTCACTGCCACTGATTATTTCACCAAATGGATCGAGGCCATACCGAGTAGGCAAGCCACTGACGCCGTTATTATTAAATTTCTCGAAAATAATATTTTATCCTGTTTTGGTTGTGCTAGGAAGATCATTACTGACAATGCAGCTGCCTTTCGGTCAAAGAAGCTTATTGATTTCTGCAGTCGTTACCACATTGTCTTGGGACATTCCACAGCCTACTACCCTCAAGGGAATGGGTTGGAGGAATCCTCAAACAAGACTTTGGTAAATATCATCAAGAAAACGTTGCAGAAGAATAAAAAATCATGGCATGACAAGCTGGTATTTTCTTTATGGGCAGATAGACTGACTACCAACAGGTCCATTGATATGTCACCATACCAGCTGGTATATGGTACTGAGGCTGTTTTTCCAACTTCGTTAGGAGTCCCTGTCATGAAGTTACTTCAAGAGATGCAAGCTGAACCAAATGACTCTCAGAGACGAATTAATCAAATCATTCATTTGCATCAGATTAGAGAGGATGTTTTCAACAAAACACAGGTCATCCAAGAGAACATCAAGAAGATCTTTGACAAACGAACCAAAGAGGACGATTTCGAGCTGGGAGACC
>JZKD02S0705384.1:303349-316686 GCA_000966675.3 Picea glauca | reverse complement strand
ATGGGAATCAGCTGATGACTTGGATATTATCTGTATCTGGTGATTTGGTTGACAAATGATATTGCATTCTTCAAATAATTTGTGAAAAGAAAAAAGAAAGAAAAAGAAAAGAAAATAGGGCTAAAAAGAATTGAAACAAAGGCCCCATGCAATAATAGCAACTTGGTCATACCTTTCAAGCATGACCAAGTTCTTTTAAATTTTCAATGTTGATAGGTTAGTGAATGCATCTGATCAGACCATATAATCCTAATCAGATAGTCCCTAGGTTAGAATTAGTGAATACATCTGATCAGACCATCTAATCCTGATCAGATAGCCCCTAGAAAGAATAAAATCTTAACCCAACTGTTTAATCTGGGTTAATTGCCTCGTGACAGTAGGTTAGGATGTAGATTAATTTCTTTGCCTGCCTTGCCAAAATAAATCCAAATCGATGAAGATGTTACCCTGTGACTCCAATGCCTATGTATATTTGAATTGATGTCCCCTTGGTGGTGTATATAAGAAAAATCAAAGGAAAACCCATGTGAATTTCCTTATCCTAAGTTTTCCCTACATATGACATTTTCCGCCCCCTACCTATGTCTCATTCACCTTTCAAAGGCCCAGATCATCGGCGCTAAGATCAACGGTTCATATAGAATTTCGGACCCCCCCGCCCGTTCTTCCTTTAACGGAGGGGGGGGGTCTGGAATCGGCGATAATCTTTGCACAGATCTGAATGGTTCATAAAGGAGCGCGCTAATCCACGACTTACATTGAATTCTGGACCCCCCCCTCTGTTATGCCTTTAATGGAGGGGGGGGTATGGAATTGGTTATAAACTGGGCACACATCTGGACGGCTCTGAAATGAGCTCTTAACATCTACGACTCACATTGAATTCTGAAACCCCCCCTCCGTTCTTCCTTTAATGGAGGGGGGGGGGTCTGGAATTGGTATTAAAGTATGGGCTGAGATCTGCGGCCTCAAATACATCGTGCGGATATATGGTTCCAAATGGATTCCGCCCCCCCCCTAGCGTTCTTCTTTTAACCAAAAGGAGGGGGTCTGGAATGAATGTTCCCCACAGGTGGGCCCATTGTCATAGGTGGCTCAAGCCTATTGGTCAAGAAGTCCCATCACCCACATGCTGCCTGACAGCCCGTCACTCATAGATTTCACCCTCCACTGAACCCACTTGTCCCACTCACGTCCGGCTCTGAGTCCCATCCCGTTACTATTGTCAGTCCATGGTGTCAGCGCCATAACACCCTTCACTCATGAACAACCCTCTTTGGTGACTTTACCCCCAATCACAAACCTCCACGTCAGTCGTCCGTATACTTTGGTCACCATCATCTGCCATATCACCCCAAGTGCCCTGTTGTCCATTAATAACTGGATTATATGCCTGTTGTCATGCTGACCATTTTCCCGCGTCCGACCGACCCAGTTTTGAATAAATATACCGTTGCAACAATTTTCACTTGTTATTCATCCCTCGCGCCAGAACCATTCGTTGCACCAGAGAACGTATCTATCGCCTTCCCACTACTTCCCCGTCATTTTCCTCCACCCCCTGTAGACCCCACTAACGTGTTTTTTGCAGGTACAGTCACTGAGATGGTGTCTAAAACGAAGCCATCTGAAGAGGAAGAGAATCTGTTTGTTCCTCCTCCAGTTGACTTGGATAAAATTCCCCTGGTCGACAAGGACCGTTTGATATCCGATACCATATGCAATTTCGATTTCTCTGATCTCCAGTCGTGGCTCTGGGAGGTTTTCTTGGACTAGAGCGATGAAATTGGACTATGGGAGTCCAATTTACTCAAGTGCCAAGCTCACTACATCCCCGAATAGAAAGCCATTGTTTCTTCCTCTGGGGACGTCCTTTTCTTCATCACCCCAGAGGATATCGACCAAATGATGCAGATAACCTGCCCGGAGTCTGCATCCCCATTCAACCTGGAAGTCCTCACTGAACTCTACCAAAAAATGACTTTCCTGCAGAGAGCTCAGATAGTGGAGCTTTTCCTCCCCACTTCCGCTCCACTCCCGACCACAAATCCTCCATACCCTTCTTCTTTGTTTTCCACCAAAGGAAATCAGATTATTTCCTCACTATGCGCCCTGCTCGGGTACTATTTCGATCAGTGGGTAGACGAACCCATCCTGGGTTTTCTATCTATCTTCTCAAACGATGAACAACCAACCACCCAATTTGATTACAACACCTTCTTGGCCCATAACATCCATGAACAACTAGTGAATTTCACCACAGAAGGCATGTTCAAGTACTCGTCCATCCTAGCTTACATGTTCGTCTACTTCCAAGAAGACAGATTCAATTTCTCCATGCAGAAGATGGACGCCGACTGGAGGCCACAACCTGTCACAGCGTGGACGTCTCTTCTAAAGCGCAATTCTGTCGAATACAACTTCACAGTGTTCATTGATCAGTTTTACCACCCTGTGGTAAGTATGCTGAGTGGCATGCCTAAGCCACAAGTGAATGATGAAGTCCGAAGAGTTATACACCTCGCGGAAAATGCGAAGACAGGAGACTAGTACTTGTACCAGAATCACTTCGAGATCCGAGTCTACGGGTGCGAGTTGGCACAATACAAGCTTCCTAGATATATACCGGTAAGATTTTTTGCACTGGAATATATTAGGCAAATTATGAATTCTGATGATGTTCATTTTGTTTCCCTCAAAAAGAAGCAACAGTTGCGGATTAAAGGGCAGATAGGTTCATTCATCTGCAACAACAGAGGCGCAGGTGACGAAGCAGACAAACTGTTGAGGGAAATGAAATTCCCCAGAAGTTTCACATGGCGTTATGATCCTTGCGGGATCACTTCAGAGATGAGAGTCAGAAATAAAAATGCCCCATATGCACATGAGCCTAGACCCGAAATCAAAAGGTTTGCTAATCAAACAGAATGGGAGCCTGATACGTTGGTGGACGTGGAACCAACTGTCGGGATGGAAAAACTGGTAGCCTCAACAAGCACGCCTCCCACTGCCACACCTCAGAATCCCAAGGAAAAGAGGCCTCAGCAAGAATCGTCTTATCCGGTAACAGAGCTGTCTTCAGAGGAATTTAATATGCACACCAAAAAGCCAAGGACTGTTCCAATGACAGGCACGACATTGGAGCAAGAGATCACAACCACCACAGTGGCCTCCCTACTCCCTAGGGGTCAAGCCCATTAGTCTACCTTTCATTTCAAGTCAACACAAGGAGATAGAGAAAGCATTAAAAACCACAGACTCTCCCTTAGATACTCCACCAAGCAAGACCGGGCCCAAATTGGGCATTTTTGAAAAATACGAGTTAATCAAAAAGAGGAACCAGACCCTCACCAGCAGCGCCTATGTCCAATTTTAGAAGCAGTCAGCCACAACTCAACACAGGCTCCTTTCAACATTCGATACAGAGAAAGGGAGGATGCATATGGCCTACCTCCATGCACAAGTGCCGGATCCCAAAGTAATATCCGATTACAAAAGAGTCACAGTCGAGTTCCAGGCCAAGGACGTGCACCTAGCGGACTAGATGGATCTGCATAAGCAGACCAGAGAGATGGTTTTCCACACTTTAGCCCATGCTACAACTTCTGCTTCAAAGTATCGGGTGGCTTTGAGCAATGCCCAGACACAACTAAAGATGGAGAAAATATCATCTTTCGCGAAGGACAACAAAATCAAAACATTGGAGGAGTTGGTCCTCAAGATTGGATATGACCCTGCGAATGTCAAAGAAGCTGAAGAAATGATTAAGAATAAAAACGTTGACATCACGTCCTTAAGGAAGCATATAAAGCTCCCTACAACAGAGGACCCACAAACGAAGGAGATAGCTGGAAAGGAAGGGGAAAAAGATGAAATGATGAGATTACTCATGGAGCAAAATGCTCAGTTAAGGGAGATGGAGGCCGAGATGGAAAAACTGTTAAAGGAGAAAGAGCAGACGAAGACATTGGAAGGCATCCCCTTAAGCGCTATCCCCGTTGCAGGATTGAGCACAATGACAGTGACAACAGTTCCATCCACAACAGCAGTACAGGTACCAGAAGGCACCATAGATCTGGCTAAGTCTATGGAGAGAATGAATTTGCAGGAGTCTGAAATCAATAGACTCAAGAAAGAAATGGAAAATCTCCAAGAGCTAAAGACTTCTTTCCAGACAAGTCTAGCCAAAGAGAAGCAGGTGAATGAGAAAATCTGGAAGGAGCTATAGCAGCTGCAAAAGTAGACGGTGGCAAGGAAGACTCTGGCTGAGGCCAAAGAAGTGATATGGACTGATATTTCCAAGTCCATAAATGAAATATGGCCTATGTTTCAGATAATGTTTGAGCAAAACGAGTTGCTCGAAAGGAGAAAACAAGCTGTGGAGAAAATCAGGATAGAGCTGAGAGACATGCCAACCCAAGATAATGAAATCATAAGGTTCCTAAATTCAAAAACCAGGGAGGAACTAGAAGAATTGAAAATCGAGGACAGGACATAAACGATATTGGAGGTGAAAAGAGTTCTGACCAAAAGAGGCCTCATGCTCTAGCTTGAAGAGAAAATCCAAGTTATGGATCAAGGAGTGTAAAGGTTTTTTCACAAGATTGATGCTCTACAAAGAAAAGGCCTGCCTAGTATGAAGGTCATCAATGATAAATTGATGACACTCTGTGATTATAAGAAGAAGTTGACTGAAGCTTCTAGTTCCAAATTTGCAGGGGTACAAGGGAGTGTCACGGAAAAAGCATTCATAGAAGCCCTGCAGTTGGATATTGATATTCAACATGAAATTAAGCATATATTCATCATCAAGCCCACATTTACTAAATACACAGATATGGATGAAGTGTACAGGAGATTGCTTAAAATCATAGTGCTGAGTCATATCAGATGGGAGGAGCTGTGAGATCTGCTAGATTAGCATATGAGATGTCACGATCCAGTCACCTGTCCATTCAGAAGAGGGTGTGAAGGCACCTCGCCAACGGCCTACCCAGAAGTTCAGCGAACAGTTGCATCGTGTCATCAAAGCAGTTTTGATTAGTTAAGTTAGTTATGCTAAAAATAGGATGAGCACGTCCTGCTTAGTTATGACAGGAACGTTTGTATTTTGACTTATAAATACTTCTTTTTTCAATGTATTGAGGGTTGTCGATCCGCGCACCCGGTTTCTATCAAGCTGTACTATTTTTGAAGAGACCTACCATTAATAAAGAAGAGGCATTTTACAGGATTATTGCGCATGTTCACTGGTGATGTGATTTTCTTAGTCAAATATTTCCTTTCTCTGTAATCATCTTGTTTTCTATAACTAATCTGTATGAATAGCGTTATGTTGCAGGATTTATCTCTGATACCCTATTTCTGATTCTATAGATTTTAATGTCCATCTTCTAAATATCTTCAGTTAAGAGATTATTAAGTGCTTGTTAATTGGAGTTATTTTCCTTATCTTTTCTTCTGTTCATCACTTAAATTATTAAAGATCCAGTGAGCGTGTTATCTCTCCTTGTGAAAGATTTCTTCAACATTTCTGGTTGTATCTCAGATTTATTAAATACAGACCCCATAGCCCAACGGATGTGTAGTTTGTCTCAACCAACTTCAAAAACCCTTACAACAAAACCTACATTTTCTATAGCTAGCCTAATATATTAATTTAAAACAAAGCTAAAATATATAGAGAGATCCCTCTCTGAAGATGGAAGGGCTAGATCCCATCTTTAAAAGCGGTTGGTTAAGGTTACCTTTGTAGATTTCTTCTTTTTCAACCTCTGGGAAATTTACCGAGTGCTAACAGGGTGAACCACGTAAACACTGTGTTATCTAGCTTAGTTCTTGTCTGAATGTGTTTATGTCTTCTTTGCTTAGTTCTTTGAGATGATTAGATAGATCTTCTTATGTTCAGTGCTAATGATGTATAGAATGTTATATCTAATGTACATAAATATGATCAATGCTTGATCAGTTACATCTAACCTATTTACTTGTGCTAAGTGCTTTTATACGATAGAGTACTGTGAATACTGCGAGGCTATGTTTTCTTAGAAAAGTAGACAATGATTGCAAGTTAAGGAACTAAAGGTGCTAAATGATTTATTAAGGAATAAAAACACAGATCTGTTTCCCAGCTAAGGTTGCAGACACTTGAGTTCTACAACCACCCCTGCCTCTACCTCGGGTGAGACTTCATCTACTTCGTAGGTGTTGCCAAAAGGGATGGAAGTTAGGGTTTTTTTTGTGCGTTGTTGTAGTGTTGAACCATGGGTCTGCCTCTATGCCAACAAATGGTTCTGTTGCCGGGACTGAAACTGTGATTGTTGGGAACTGAGGAAAAAGAAATTTTGTTCAAAGATTTGATCTAAAAAGTGTGAAATCTCTGTGCGTATATTTGTTCCCTAGTGCGCAATGTTCTACTTGATATGAAAAGCTCTGTGCTAAATGGAGCAGGCCAGATATGAAGGAAAGAAGCCTGATCTGAAGAAAGGAGGTCGGATCTAAAGAAAAGAAGCAAGATCTGAAAGCTTTGTGCTCTAAGAAAGGTAAAAGTGGAAACTTCTTACTAAAAAGGGTAAGATATGCAAGCTCTGTGCTCTGATAAAGGTAAGAATAGTTAAAAAGTCTTAGATTTGAAATCTTTGTGCTTTGTAAAAGTAAGATAAGTGGAAATTTTTGTTTCTAGTGTATGAATATAGGTATGTTTGATAGATTCTATCCTAGCTTAAAAACTAGGGCACTGATAGATGAATTTTTTTTTGTTATGAATAGATCTGATAATAATCATGAAAGATATGTTATACCTATGCATAGAAAATATGTTTGGACTAACAAATGGATGCAGGATCCTAGAAAGAATTTGTTTCATGTTAGCTCATACGATCCTAGTCTGCAGTACAAAAGAAGTTGGGGATCAATTAAAAGGAAGAGAGGATTAACCCTCTGTTACAGTTGCAGAAGGTCAGGACATCTTGCTAGGGAATGCCCGGGTGGAAGACCTAGTTGTATTTGTTGTAAGGCTCTAGACCATGAAGTATTGGATTATCCTAGAATGATCGCTAAGCTTGAAGGATGAACCTAAATCAAGAGAAACCTAAGGCAGATCTAGAAAAGGTAGAACCCCAAAAAGAATCAGAGAAAGTATTGATACAAATAAAAGAAACCCTGAATGACCACCGACATGTCATCTTATCAAAGATCTTCAAAGAGAAGGAATGCATCGAAGCAAGAATAGGGTAATTCAACATTGATGGTGTTCTGGATGAGGAAACAAATATGAATATTATGCCAGAGAGAACCTAGGAAGCTATAGGAAGGCCTGTTATGATCCCTTCACTAGGAGGAATATGTTCAATCAAAGGAAAGCTAGTAAACCTGTGTGGAAGGATCGCTCATATACCTATGACTGTCAATGGAACTTCGATAGAAGAAGACTTTGAGATTATTAAATTTGTTGAAGACAGTTCCCTATTTACCATGCTAATAGGAAAACCTTGGATTGATAGAGATCTAGCCATACGAAAGGAAGAAGAAGAATTTTTGGAATAGAAGAAGCAAGAGTTAAAAGAATTTATGACCAGAAGAATCGTGCACTTGATTGAGGAACATAAGAGAAGATCACATATATTTAAAACTAGAAACCCAAATGTCAAAGTTAAGAGAACATTAGAGGATCCTCAAGAGATTGAATTACCTATCCCAGACATAGAAGAAGTATTATCCAGGAACCCTAGGAAATAATTTCAACAGCACGAAGTAACTAAGGCCAAAGAAGAAAAGAATCAGAATGAGAAAAGAATTACAGAGACGAAATTCACTGGAAAGAAGGCTAGAAAGTTAAGAATAAAAAGGGCTAATACTAAAAGGTTACAAGAGGTTCTAGAGGAGACCTCGCAGAAAGAAAAATTGCAAAATGGGAACTTCACCAAGATATCATAACAACGACACATGGAACTTTTCCATGATGAAGAAATATAGTCATTGGGGCCGATATATCTGTTCGACTTCCACTCCTAGCAGACAAAAAAGAAATAAAGGTTCATCATTCGACCATAGGACCACACCATAATGAATCAAATAGAAGTTAATGGAGGCTCATACCCATTGAAAGAAAACCATTGTTGACTTACCTATTTAGCTTGTCACGCTACGCACCGAGAACACTTTTTCCAACTGAGAATTTGAGCCCACAGACTAAGCCAAGTTTATACAATGATCATTGTTCTCTCGTTCTCTATCTCATTACCATGTCTGAGTTGTTCCCCGATCCTATGAATTTTCTACCTCGAGTGAGTATGTCAGAAGCATTGAGCACTGTAGAGAAAGTTGTTGAAGAGGTTCTGATTGAATTGATGAAAGAGAGAGTCATGTCAGAGCGAGGGTTGTCTACAGGTGTACAAGCATCATCGACGAGAGGACTACATGCCTCTCCTTCCACTGCTCAAGAAAGTCCATCCTAGCTAGCCAATGAGAAGTGCACTAAGCATAGAGATGAAATTTTGAATGCTAAGATGATTCTAAGCATTCTACCTACTTATCTACCACCTCTGAGCGGCGCCATCAATTGTGATAGTGTACCCCATGAATTTGAGTATGCTTGGATCATTGCGTACCTTCCGAAAGAAGTGCGCATAGTTCGTGCTGACCATGATAAGCTCATCATGTTGAAGTTCAGTGACTTCAACCTTGGCAACATGAAGGTTTACAGTATGCTCACCCCTCATAAATATCTGACGAAAACTAAAGGAAATAGTTCAAATATTATCGCTTAGTCATGGACCCAGAACCTTGCGCAGTCAACCCTAATTAATGTAATGAATATTCCTCACTTCGAGAGGCATCAAGAAGTTAATGTCTATTTCAAGTTGTTGTTGTCCTGCTATCATGGAGGATACTTATGGTTGAACCACCGCATCACAATGGATCTGAATTTGATCAATTGGATCATAGGGCTTAGCATGCAGGGCCCCGACCCATAGGATTTTTACCCCAAAAAGAATGTAGATCGTGCTCTCACCCAGAGATTAAAGGATACCTATGGAGATGTAGAGAAGGGCATGCAAGGCTACAAGTTAGCCTCTATCTAGAGTGGTGCAGTGCACCTTGCTTGTCAGCTGATCGCAGAAAAGCTAGTTCGCAAGAACCGACCGAACCAAGTAACTGGATTTGTAGTCGACCTTGTAGGGAAGTGCATGGAGGGCCTACATATGAATTGGGCCAAATACTTGGTGAACCAATGAGAAATAGACTACAGGGAAGTGCAGGACCAAAGGTATGAGTTCCATTTTAGCTAGCTTCTCATATTAATCACTTTAATCGCATGGGAGATGCTAGAAGGTGCAACCTTCCCGGAAGTCGAGTCCTTTGAACCATTGGTCATGAAGTTCAGTACGCTATGGTACTCCAGCAACATGAAAAAATAGTGGAAATCAAATGTCATCTTCCACATGTATTATAACCAGTTGAAGGTAGCCATACAGGCCATGCCTCACATAACCCTGAACACACTCCACAGATTTAGGCTATTGATGAAATTCAGCATGGAACGCCACTTCATATACATCATAGCGTGTGCTGATGAGCATAACCAATAGCTACAGTCATACTACAAGTTAATGGAGGATGAATTGGAGGATATTCCCAAGGAATGGTCAGTGGACCTCCTTGTTCTAGCAGACCCCACAGAGATTTCTGATGTTGACAACCCCAAAACTGCACCGGATAGAGTCAGACCTCACAAGATAAAGAATACCGAAGAGGTCGACGATTTAGACAATGCATCCATAAGAACCGCATCTATTTCAGTCGAGAAAGGAGGTGATGGCACATAAGTAGAGTAGAAGAAAGGATAGGTTACACCGCCAAGAGACGAGGAGGATCCCTCGAAGAAAAGGAAGGTTTCCCCTTTGAAACCTTCTTCAAGGAAGAAAATGAAAGGAACTAGAACCAAGTTTGAGACCACCCTAACCTCATACAACTTCGTCTTCATCGTTGCTGCAATGAATGATGCTTCACTGGAGATAGAAGAGAAGCATGAAGCCAAGAAGGAGGAGGTTTTCAGTCGCATTAAGGATAAGATTCAAGAAGTGAAATATGCACTACAGTTTAGCTGTGCAGTATCCATTGTGCCCCTGACAGTTGGGACACCAGAACTAGGTGATGAGCCTGCTCAATTACACCAAATTACCGATATATTTGAATCTCTCCTTCAATGAGCCCAAGAAGAAACAACGCAAGCCACCCAGGCTCTGGTGAAAGCATAGGGAGATCTACTAGAACAACACAACAATGCAGAATGGGAAAAAATTTCTCTCCAAGCAAAGTGGGATGAAGAGAAATTAGAGCTACAACAAAGCAAGGAACAATTGCTCACCGAGAAACTTGAAATTCAGGAAAGGATCAACAGAGCACTTCACTCTATGACAATCATCAAAGTACATACCAAAGAACAAGTTCCACAGTAGGTGGCACAACTAGAAGAGGTAATCCAGAAGCTACAACAATGCATCACAGATCTAGAGCTTCGCGCTATACCCGAAACCCCTCAGGAGATAAGAGACAAGCGAGAATCAATTGCTCGCAGTGAAGTTAGCATATTAAAATATCTTTCCTTGGAGTGCAAGTAGCTAATTAACTAGAGCACCCAGACATATGAAAACCTTATAGAGAATATAGAATTATAGGCGTTGGATTCGTAGCTCCAAGAAGAAAAACAACATGTAGATACGCTACAGGCACAACTGAAGGCCCTATTAGCAGTACATAGAATGAAGAGATCTCACGAACAATGCACAACTCAACAATAGATTCATATGCTTCAGAGAAAAGTGATGGAAATCACTCAATGAATTCAACCTATAAAATACATGGCATGTCTGTTGTTTACAGAGGTCGAGAGCCAAGGAGAAGAGCTAGAGCAGGTTGTCCTCATAGCAAAAAAAACCTAGAAGGACCGGTGAACAACGCAGTGATCCAGGAGTTCATCGAGAAAGAGGCCACAACAAAGCAGCAAGTCGAAGTAGCTCAAACCAATCTTGAGGCATTCAAGGAAGGACTTCTCAAACCAGAGTGACTCGGGAAGAGTCACAAGAGAGTGTTGGGGGCATATTTTCCCTTGACCAAGTTTTGGGAGTTTCTTGGTCATGTTGACCTAGTTTGGGACTTCAAAATCTTATCGAAGGAGGAGTGAAAGATGAAGTGGAGATCGCGGGATCTCGGCCCCCTTTTGGGCCTCTTTTTGGGTTTTGGGGAATATGTAACGGGGAAGGGATGTAGGCCCATGGGTATACCCATGTTTAGGCCTATTTTGTATATATAAATATATGCCTAGGCTAGGAAGGGAGGAGACGAATGAAAGGATAAGTTCTAGATATAAGTGATGTGAATGTATGCTAAGTGAAAGTAGGGTTTTTGGATGATTTGTGCATGATTGTAACAGATGATCAGAGATGAGTGCAAGTAGTTGTGACAGATTGTGAAAGGATTAGTGTTGTAACATAAGGAAGAATGATCTAGCGAGCTACATATATCCTCTGTCTTGTGTGGAGTAAGGGTTTGAGGATCTATGCTATAATAGATTGACTAAAGACAATAAATAAGAAGAGTTGGTGGATGTAGCCCTAGGAGAGGGGTGAACCATGTAAACACTGTATTATCTTGCTCGATGCTTGTATGAATGTGTTTATGTCTTCTTTTCTTAGTGCTTTGAGATGATTAGATCGATTTGCTTATGTTTAGTGCTAATGATGTATAGAATGTTAGATCTGATGTACATAAATATGTTTAGTGCTTGATCAATACATCTAACCTATTTACTTGTGCTAAGTGCTTGTATATGGTAGAGTAATGTGAATACTGTGAGGCTCTGTTTTCTCAGCAAAGTAGACAATGATTGGATGTTAAAGAACTGAAGGTGATAAATGCTTTATTAAGGAATAAAATCACAGATTTGTGTCCCAACTAAGGTTGTAGACACTTGAGTCCTAAAACCACCCCTACCTCTACCTTGGGTGAGAATTCATCTGCTTCGCAAGTGTTGCCGAAAGGGCATGTAGTTAGGGTTTTGTCGGTGTGTTGTTGTAGCATTGAACCTTGGGTCTACCCCTATGCCAAGATAGAGTAGAAAGTAGAGGTTGCACTGTGTTGTCAGAAGTCGATGTAAAATAGAAGGATCAGGTCTGAAGTGCCCCAGGATGAGTCACAAGTGTGTTTGTGGACTACAATATGTTGGTCCTTGGATATGGAAGGAAGCGAAGATCAAGGAAGAAAAAGGAGAATACAAACTTCGCGGAAGACACAGTGACTGTTACTGGGTCGAAGTGAGAAAAAAAGAAGAAAAGATGGAGCAAAGCAAGTTGTTGGATGAGGAGATTGAGGATGACAGATCAACAAGGAAGAAGGATCGTGGATAATTGACAAGTGAAAAAATCCACTGTTAGATACTTTGGAGCACCACACGATAAAAAAGGAAAGACAGGCTAGTGAAGCCCTGAAAATACGGGTCAAGTTGACCTAGGGTTTTGGACACCTAGGTTTTGGCCTAAGGATGTCCGTGAGCTATTGTATTGTATAAATAAAGGTCATGAGGACCTAGTTTGGGTTGGTACACTATTTTTGGGTATAGTTGTATTGATGTTAAGAGTGATTATTGTTGTGTGAGAGAGAAGTGTTGAGTGTGAGAGCCTTCTGGTATTGTAAGATATTCAGTTGGGTGTGAAGATCAACCCTGCAACTACGTGCACAAAGAGGGGAGAGAAAGAGAGGAGAAGAAAGAGGATCTGCTATCTAAGAGCACATACAAGAACTGGATGCTTCGTCTT
Source organism: Picea glauca (assembly GCA_000966675.3). NCBI lineage: Eukaryota > Viridiplantae > Streptophyta > Pinopsida > Pinales > Pinaceae > Picea > Picea glauca. The sequence continues at coordinate 303,868 of JZKD02S0705384.1, read as the reverse complement.
AATACATTATAAAGCACATTTCTATGGACGTAGCCATAGAGAGAGGGTAAACCACGTATATTTTGTGTTGTGTGTGATTGGTATTCTATCTCTGTCATTGATATATTGTGATTGCATTACTGTTTAGATATGATAAGTAGATGTGCAAAGTAGATCCTAGCTGATAAGTGATATATGAATGTTGTGTTGTTCTTATACTAGATCCACTTGATAGTCCCCTTGGTTGTATACATCTCTGTCCTGCAACCCCCTCATAAATTCTTCTGGTGAGACTTCATCTTCTTCGCAGGTGTTGCTAAAAGGGCAGTAGTTAGGGCTTGTTGGTGAACTTTTGGAGCTGAACCCTGGGTCTGCCCCTGTGCCAACACAAACCTTGGGTTTTTTTTTAGCAACAACTAAATATAAAAACAACTCCACAAGTGCACCAACTCTCAATGCAATACTCAACCTAAAAATCTCAACACCAACTGGGAAGAGAAATACAACCCTCAAGTACAAGACCTAACTTGTACACAGAAA